>LT855425.1:1453736-1464649 GCA_900184765.1 Hymenoscyphus fraxineus | reverse complement strand
TTTGAGGATTGTAGAGTGCTTGTGTGGGATGGGTTATGTTTATAGTTTGGATTTGGGGTTGAAGTACTGTGGTGTAGTAGGGGGGTTTTTCGTAAGAGGGGAGGAAGTTGGAATAGTAAGGTTCGTAAGGAAATGATCTCGCTTAAGGCGTAGGTTATAGAGTTATAGGGGAAAGAGTAAAGCGGTTTAACCGGGTTATATAAGATATTCAAATTCCCTATAAAACCTTTTAGATACTTATAAGTTATTTACTTAATTTAGATTCTGATTATTAATTTATTTATTCTATTCTTTAGTAGAAGTAAGTTTTATTAAAAGGGGAGTATTGAGGAGTAGGGGTAGGAGTCGTAGGACAAAGTGAATTTCAGGGGAAGTGAGGTTTAGGGGAAGTGAGTTTTTAAAGAAGCAGGGCTAGGAAGAAATGAGTTCTGGAAGAAGTGAGTTCTAGAAGAAGTAAATTTTACAAAAAGTAAAGCTTACTAATAGATACTTATAAGAACTCTAGAGGCAAATTTTAGTTAGATTAAGTTTCAGTAGAAGGAAAGTATTTATAAGTGAAATCTATAAGAAGTGAAATTTATAAGAAGTAAACTCTATAAGAAATAACTGGCTTTACCTTATTCCCACTTTATCCTTATATCTTTAATTTCTAGTTTCTAGGTTCTACCCGCTTTCAACAGGGTATACTAGATTCACGAAGTAGGGAAAGAGGTGAGTTATATTCTAGGTGAGTCGTGTTAGAGGTGAAGTTTATAAAAGTGAATCNAGAAGTGAAATCTATAAGAAGTGAAATCTATAAGAAGTGAAATCTATAAGAAGTGAAATCTATAAGAAGTGAAATCTATAAGAAGTGAAATCTATAAGAAGTGAAAAGTAGAGCATAAGAACTGAAATCTATAGAAAGTGAAATATATAAAGAGGTATATTCTTTTTATAGTAACTCATACAGGAAGTGAGTTATATAATAACTAACTTTCACAAAAAAAAAGTGAATTTTACAAGTCCTCGTACTTATATAAAACACACCTCACCTCCCTCCTCACTATAACCATAACAAAACCTCGATCATGCTACATGTATATAGAATACCACACCAACGAATCTACTATACAAAATACAATTCACATCCCTATACATCCCATTCCAAGTCCCCAAGCCTTCCTCTAGCTCATGAACCTAATTACTACAAGCTCAAAAACCCATAGAAAGATATCCACCAACCAACACCATAATGCAACCAACCAAATCCCCTTTGACGCCCTTCACGCCAGTAATCAGTAAGTCTACAATACAAATTTTATTCCCCCATCCAGGTTGAAAAGTACATCTGCGAATACATCCCAATCAACAATTTAATAACGATGAATGCCCACTAGTTGTATTGCAACTCTCCGTTTCCCGGTTTGCCTCCTTTGGCTTGCATCGATTGTTGGTAATTCTGGTATTGTTGAAATTGTTGCTGGACAAGTTGCTGAGGAGTCTGATATTGTTTTTGGAGCGGTGGGAAATCCTCGTAGGTAACGGCGGCATTATATGAAGGGGGAGTGCCAGAGTGATTCCGGTCAACATCATCCAGTGACCGATATCCATGGCCTCCTCCTCGTCCTCTACCGCCGCGGCCATTATTACCGCGCCCTCCTCTTCCTCCATTTCCACGGTTACCTCGTCCTCCCCGACCACCCCGGCCATTGTAGTTTTCCTTTTGGTTGTGATTTCTCCCCCCTCCGTGATTACCACCATTGTTTCCATAGGAGCCACTCGACCTGCTCATATCATCGTCATCATGCTTCCGCTTTAAAGTCTTGTTTGGAAACAAACTCTCGTACTCATTTTCTGTGGAATTTTCTTCTTCTATGCGAAGCAGAATTTTCTCGCCAACGTAACTTTCGAAAACAAACTGCTTCTCAGGGGGAACAGGCTGCCAATTCTGGATCTTACCTGCGTCGATTGGGCGAGCACCCTTTCGGAGAGCAAGCACTACGATTGGACTTGGGTTTTCGGTGTAGTACTTTGTGGTTTCTGGAACAGGTTTCACCGAAGCTGCCCATATCTTGCTCTCAAAGACTGCAGTACCTGTGACTTCCCAGGTAGTCTTACTACCCATGCCACCCACCTTCTCAAGAATGCTTTCTGGAGCCGGACGAGGGGTGATGAGAATATTGTTTGCGAGAAACTTCATCTCTGCATCTGGCATATTGGGTGGGAGCTGAGCTAATGTGAGTAGCTTCTGAGTGTCAGTTTTGCTGATCAAATATCCGGTATAGAAAACAGTCTTTTTGATCTGAAGACGTGTGCCTCGTCGGGCTTTGGTGACTTGAGTATTATGATCATTGAGCAACCGCTGGACTTCAGCCGTCTCAAGAACAGGATCCAACTGCGTGGCACCATCAGCAACTTGGACTACCTCGGCGACAATAGGACCACGAGTTGGTGCACCGCCCATGCCATTTTGACGTCTGTTGTAGTCGGTGAAGTACTCTCTAAAGGCCTTGACATGACGGATACGATCTTCATAGATCCTGATTTCCTCTGCCGCCTTGTATGTCTCCATCAGGCACTCCAGAAGACACTGCTTGAACATCATGGTACTCGAGAAACATTCCTGGTTTGGCCCACGCGGGGGTTTCAAACAAACCATATCGAACTCGAGACCTTTGGAGGTCACCATCTTCTTGATCAACTCTGCAAAAGCAGGTTCAGCACGTCCAGTCAGGAGAACTGTCAGTGCATCCTTCTGCTCCATGCTGAGCCTGATCAGCTCGACAATTCGTTCGTTCCACCAGCCCTCCCAAGCTCGAGGCTCTTCTTTCTCGACGCCCTCGCCAGTAGCTCCAAGGATGCGCGCATCATGCCACCACCCGCCATTTATGATACCTTCTTGTGTCTGCAGGAAGCCTACGGTAGGACCATTCCATAATTTGGGATTTGGGAGGGGGCTGTTGAAGACTGGGAGCTTGTCAGTACTGGCGCTGGCGCATCGCATTACGTGTGGTTACTCACGAGTATTATCAAAATCGTAGACATGAATTGTCTTGATCTTTTCGATCGCTATACTTGGTGAGCTGCAAACTTCCTCGCAGATCCCAGTACCAACTTACGAGGCAATTGTTTGTTTGCGACCGACCATCGATTGAGCGCAGTCAATGTGTACTGTACTCCATTGGCGTTGCCATTCGATCGGCCTGCCATCCTGCTAAATAATAGTGCACGAAGACGCGAATGCTTCTACGAGAAGGAGGTCTTGCCTGAAGTAGGTTGGGACAATTGTGCAATGGGTGGGTTGGTAGGTTGGATTTCCTGCGAGTTTGTTGCTGCGACTCGAGCTTGTCGCTTCAAGCTTGATGATTCTCTGGATAACCATAACCTTAAATAAAAATGCACGATTCGCCCGCTTCGCCTACCCTAGTCAATTAAGTCCGGAGTATGAGTACCGACCGGGAATAGCCTCAGTACTACTCCACTACCTCCTACGATTTACCAATATTAAAACCCATTCACTCTTCCACATATCACCTAATAACCATACCAAATGATTTCCTCAAACCCATAACACCGCACTAAAAACCACCAACTCAACACCAACCAAATGACCCCCCCAGCAATCCTCCACCTCCCGCCTACCCCAAAATCCCTCCTCCGCATCGGAAAACTCCACCTCCGCTGCCACATAAAACCCAAAGCCCACACCAAAAGACAAGGAATCCTCTCCGTAACCCCCTCTGTTATCTCCGTCTGCGTCTCAGCCGCCGCTCGAGAAGGGGAGGCAAATACAGCCGTTCGGGAGATGTTTAGTAAAGTAAGTTAAGTTATATCTTTCTTTTCTAAGTTCATGATGATATGAGTTCATGATGATATGAGTTCATGATGATATGAGTTCATGATGATATGAGTTCATGATGATACGAGTATATTATGATACGAGTTTTTTGTGAGATGAGATGAAAGGATCTAAATAGTGTTTGAATAGATATTCCGCTGTCCCAAGTCCGATGTGGAGATAGTAAGGGGGTTGAAATCAAGGGAGAAGACGATTGCGATTTGTGGTGTTGATGTTGAGGGGAATGAGGAGAGGTATATCTCGACTGTTTATAAGAAGTTAGAAGATAGTATTCTGAAGAAATAAGTTTGTCATGTCAAGCAATGTAAGAGTATCTCGAAACGCTAAATGGGTACATTCAACTAACTACCTACGTTGTTCTACTCATTTTTAATGATTAACTCATCGTCTGAATCCCCTTTCTTCTTTTCATTAGTCTGAATGACAGACTACATTTCCAGCCTTTCCGTGGTGGTAACGCAGTTGGGTTTTCTGGAATAGGCAATATCTTTTCTATGACCTCTATGACATCTTCCTGTGAACCCAATCTCTATAACTCATCGTGCCTCTCGAAGCCATCATTACCATGAAGTGGTCTCTTAAGTCATTACCAATCTTAATTATACCCAAATAACCTGCCGCCCAAACATATTGTATCTCGTAGCATTTACACATCAGAACATAATTTCTCGCCATTCTCAACAGACAAGCCAAATCTGGTTTACATATCAAAACCTAAAATTTGTTTCCAAAAGGATTTTTTATTACGTTTTTATATATCCGCAATGCTGTATGCACAAACCATACAGACAGAAACCCATTCCATTTCAGGAAAGGAATCACGCCAGCTTTCACTCCAGACACCAGCCCAATTTCCAAGTCTTATAAATCCACTAAACTAATACAACGCTGAAACCAAAACCAAAAAACCCTATACCCAGATCTCTTTGGATCATTCATTGCTATTTTTCAAGGTCATCCCACGTCTCTTGTGCTCATTAATAAAACGCCACCAAACGCCAATCGCCAAGCTGCGATATATTCCCAATCCCATCATTATCTCCTTGTTTCTCGCTGAAGTGAAATAACGGCTTCGTAAAAATATCAAATAACGCCTTTCCCTTTACCCGAAACATGATGATCTCCGAAAAAGAGACACAAGCTCTGTTTTTAAGAGCTGCGCTCATAATATCTTTCGCTTCTTAACAATACCGAAGCTAGACATACGAATACCCGAGCCAATTGATGATCGGTCCGTGTGTCTGATATGATTTTGTGGAGATGTCGTAAAACGCTATAAAACAATTGCTAGGCAAGTGTCCCTGCCAAACATCCAGTCCGGGCTAAGACTAACGAACCCGAGATGTCACTTAAGTTTGACTTATGGCCGAGTGTCCTCAACTTCCAATGGCATAAATCTGGAACCAGTGAGTAGGTTCTTGAAATTCTGGTAGCCGTGATTGGTAGCGGTCAGTAGGTAAGCTATTGAGAGGCAGTGGGCGCATTCCAATTCTCATAATCGAAAAAGCTATCCCCGTCTTCATTGCCACCCATTGTAACACCATCGAATTCTGTTGCCTGGTTACTTTCGTCGGTGTTGAAAGGCTGTATAGAATCGTTGAAGGTGTTGGTATCAGCAGGTGGTGCAAGAGTCGTATTCAATCCATCGAAAGTAGGCTGGATTTGATGCTTGATGGCACCATTTGTGTCTGATAATTGTGCGCCAAGAGCGTAAATGTTGCCGTAAGGGTTGCCGATACCAGACATGCTGCTGCTCCCTGCCATCACACCACTCCAGTTGTTGAGAAGTGGATCATTGCACATTGCATTGACCGTTGAATTAGAGAACATCTGCGCATCGGCTGGCATGCCAAATGGTCCAAAGTTGGAGTGGCTAGAACTATTTTGCATCTGTACATGGGTTTGCTGTGACATGCTTGCCTGGGACATATTCGCCTGGGAGAAAGTTCCAGGTGGGAATGATGGTCTTTGCTTTGGTGTTATCGTTGCGGACATAGGTGCATGCGTGTCGACTGGACTCATAGCACCCGAAGATGTTATAGGTACCGATTGTCTTCGGTCGTGGATGTTCAAACCGGAATGAGTACGAATTGCCAAAGGGGTGGGACGCTTTGCATCCTGCTCTTGGTCTGGCTCGCCCTCCTTCTTAATCTCCTGCTTCGAATCCTGCTGGGCGCCTTGTGTCATCTGGGCCATTTGAGCCATTTGCTGCTGCATCATTTGTTGTTGTTGCTGTTGAAGTAATGGACGTTGTGGCAGTGGGTACGGAGACTGTCGATAACTCGTAGGGGATTGCATTTGCTGCTGTTGCTGTTGCTGTTGCATCATCATCATCTGAGCGCGCTGCTGTTGATGTTGGAGAGGAAGCATTGGCATTGGTGTTTGGAACATGGGGTTAGGAGCAAATGGCTGCCCTCCCATCGACACGGGTGCTAAGGCAGCAGCCTCTGGAGTGTAAGAATAGTTGATTGCCTGCTCGACAGCAGATCTCATGGCAACATTAGTACACAGGTATGCGGCCAACTTTCGATTGAAATCGGCCGATCCGGTCTGTAGGTGAGCTGTGAGTCTTCGGTAGTGAGCAGGCATATCATCATCCTCCTCTTCATACATCTCTTCATTCAATACATCTTGCTCGGTGACTTTCAAGGCACGACCAGTGCGACGTTTGTGAATGTCCGAAGCTCTCCGGGCTGACTCTATACGGGCCTCTAAGCTTCGGTCACTTCTTCGGGATGCTGCAATATATGCGCGCTCCTGGTTCTCCTCGTGGGTGCGTTCGGTCTGTGGTTTTGTGTCAGTCTATGAAGTCCCCAAGGCGGGGAATACCAGTACGAGAATGATTGGCGTTACCTTTACTGCTTTGGCTGGTGGCATTGTTCTTGCGAAGGTCATTCTACTGCCGACTGGCTCGAGTGAAGCTTCCGGTCAAGGAGAGATATAAAGTAGTCGAGGTTGAAAGCGTGTGGATGTTTGTAATGATTTGATAAACGTACTCGAGTACAGGCAGCTCCCAAGACGATGTGACCTTGCAAGAAAGGAAGCGCGCAAGATTGGTGGGGATTGGCCAAGTTGAGTGGGTGGCTTTGTCGCCCTGCGATCCTCGTGAAATGGGGAGGGGTCTCGGATCGCACTCGCACTTTGTTGCTTTGGCGGGCCACCTGGGCAGGACTCCAGGGAGGGTTACAGGGTTACGAGTACCGAGATGGGTATATTTCTAGGTACCCAGTACCTGTGGGTTGATGCTGGTGCGAGGGTGTCGGAGTGTTTCGTAGAGGGGTGGAAAGGAATAAAACGAGGCAATTTTTGATTATGATAATTAAGAAGAATCACTGTGTGGTCGGGTGCAGTAATTAGGATACGTCCGTACGGAGTGCCTAGGTATAGACTTTCAACTGAGAGGGATGAGGGGGAGGGCACGCATTTCATAAGAAGGAAAAAGGTTGCAGGTGCAGGTGCAGGTGCAGGGCAACGAGGGCAAGAGGTGCGGATAGGGCTAGTCTGATCGCCGGCGTTTTCAGTTCACACTTGCTTGCACTGGACTGGCACTGGGCCACTGGCAGAGCCCAAGCTGGAGTTGGCAAGCGCGTAGGAAAAGGGATCTTGCTGTATGGAGTATAGTGAGCATAGCGAGCCTTCCCCTTCTTTGCCCAAGAAGGTTTCTGGCGAATCGCAGCTGCTGACTGCAGCTCAGAGGAACCTTGAAAGCTCAGAAAGTGTCCAGTTGAGGTTCGCTGAAAGTCCGCGGTACCTACGGAAACTTGCGACCGGCTGCTCGAGTGCTAAGCAGTTTGGGGTACAGCACAACAACAGCTTCAAGCAGCTAGGCCTAGCGATCCACTTCCCACCACATTTTCAGTGCTACTCTACCTCCGCACCTCATAGTACAGTACTCGTACAGTACAGCGCGGGAAGTTCNNNNCCTCCAGTCGGTGCTGGTAGGTGCACCAAGCACAAGCACAAGCACAAACACAAGCCGAAGGAGCCATGGAAATAACTCGGGAAAATCAAAAAGACGAAGGTTCTTACTGTAGGTTCTGACTTTCCGCCATGGTTGTAGGTTGCCGCCAATCGAAACTCTTCCAGTCCGATGGTTCCCTCTCGCTCCAGACGCTGCATCCGGGTACTGCTGCACTGCGTGGATGTGTGTGGTCACTGGTGGTGTGTGAGATTAGGTTCCATCTGGTGGCAACCGACGTGACAACCCCCCTCGCTAATCGGACGGGGACTTAGACTAAGCCTGATTTGGGCAAGTTCGTTGGAAATCCCGATCTCAACCTTCTCCCACAACAAATCTTTTGGTCTGAGGATAAACGTTACCTATGGTTCGGATCGGCAAGCGTCCGAGCAGAATTAATGTTTGTTTATGCTGAACTTCGGAGATAATTCTGTGCGGAAAATATTCCACCAAGTCCTACAGAATGGGTGAGTACCTAGGCAACCAACCTCTCGCCCTTACTAAACTAGACGGTCCATTCTAAATTCATCTAGTCGGCCACTGATATCTGAAGTTTATACTGAATCTGGTAAGCCACCCCAAACGCCGACCATTGGCCATCGTAAGGCGTTAAAACCGAAGCCTATTAGGCGAAACTACTCAAGTACAAAGAAAGAAACGAAGCAGTTTGATGTTGATGACTAAAAAGTTAGCAGATTCGTAAACCGATTTTCAGTTTCCTCAGGGCAGGAAAAGGCAGGAAAAACATCGCAATCCTCCCAATTATGACGATCGATTGGACCCTTGCCCACATGTCAAAAGCTCCAAACTGGCAATTTTCTGGATTCCAAATACCACATCGCAAGGTCTCCCCTTCTCAACCTCCCCCGTCTGGCCCCCTAACGATTTAGGGCTCAGTCAGCCCAAGTCTTAGCCCCAGCCGAGCCAGTCTACGCGAGCCAACGGCCCACATGGTTCACAAAGGTCGAGAGGCGAGACAACGGGTCGAGAATAATAGCTTCAGAAGTTCCAGGCGTGGCTTCCTAGCGCCCCCTCTGTCATTTCACAACTGCCGTATTTCTTCTTCCGTACAAGCACAATACTGGTATCGGCCGAACTTCAGGGACTAAACAGTCTCTTTCCTTGGATTTTGAGATGTTTGCTTTTCTTTGCATGAGTTACGATTGGTTGGATTATCCAAGTATACGAGCCCTATGCTAATCGTTGGTCTATCAGTTATTGTTGTTAATAGAGCTGCTAGCTCTCGTTCTGCCTATGCAGGTATTTACATATTCTCTTTTTCTACAGCAAGTTTTTCAAACACAACTTGTTCTTTGAAAACCCGTTTATCCATCTCAGTGTGTTTCATTTAAAAACACAACTTTCGCAGCCCAAAAAGCTACAAGGCCGTTCTTCCTCCAAAATTTCGATTTCTACAACCTCAATTGTCGGTTCTCCCGGTACTTTCCTAGTTTTACCGCTTACCTTCAGGGCACGGAAATCACCATAGCGAGCAGACCTAATTCCCCTTAGCGACAAGACGCTATATTATTCGGTCTAAAAAAACTGGTAGAATTCGTAACTACCAGTAGCTCCGCTTCGTCCAAGAACCCCGAGCAACCCCGAGCTCGGCCCACCGATGGGTACTCTATTTTTGAGCGGCTTCTTTCAAGTTTAGGGAAACGTTTTTGCCAGATCTCGATTCTCGAGGGCTAGTCCTAGGTATCATTTTCCTCGAAATCGAAAAAACCATCCTTTGGTCGGCCCACTGTCCATTCTACAAATAGCCAGCCAGTGTGCTGCTACAGTAGCTAGCTGCTTGTTTAGGTGTTAGGAGAGCGCGCCTATTCGATTCTCGCTTACCTGGCCTACAGTACCCATGGGTTTCTTTCAGCTTCAGCCTTAGCTGCTGCTCTACCTGATAGGGCCGTGCGAAACCCCCGTTAGTAAGTAACCTTACCAAGATATTTCAGGAAAAGTGGTTCTGGAGAATTCCGAGGTTCACTGTTCGTTCGCTGAGAGGCCTTTCTTAGCCGCACTACGTAAACTACGTAAGAGCCTCACTACTACTCCTACGGAGTCCACCTCGCTAACCCTTCTCACCCTTCCCCTCACCTAACCCAGGCCCAGGGCTGGACCACCTACCTACTCCACTCACTCACTACCCCCAACAAACCTCCCGTTGAAGCGCCGAAGGGATTCAAGAAAGCAACTATCGAAAAAAAGTAGCAGTCTTATTCCAAGCTGTGACGATTCTTCACGCACAGCTGTGAATGGATTCAGAATCTTTTTACTTTGGGCTTCTTGCTATGTACGTCAGAGTGGGTTTTCGCACCCGCAGCTGAGAAGGGAAGGGAAGGGAAGCTGGGTGATTGAATTCAAAGGCAGCACTTTGCCTTGCCTTGAGCTTTTTCCCGCGAAGAGTTTTCCCTTCCCACTCTGATGAAAGCTGATTTGATTTCAACCTCAAGTAGGACTGGCTATCCTCGGTAAACAAGTGTTTTCCTTGCTGGTACAATGGGTCGATGTTTGTAGCCTGAAGATAATCTCCAGAGTGGGTGAGTTCATTACCTTTCGGGCGCTTCCTTGATCTCATAGTGGAGGTGGGGGAGTTGGATCTCTTGCTACTTGGAGAGATGGGTTGAGTTGACTGCGTGGAGTTTGACGATTTCCTTTGTTGAACATGTTACACTTTATGGGAGTTCCTTTTTTTTTTGGGAGTAAGACTTCAATATTGGGATCAATGTGCGGAGTACAATACTGTAATGTACTGACTGTACTTTCAAACCCCATCTGATGCTAGCTATCGACACAAATTATGCAAAGAGATTGAAACTCCCCTACGCCGTTTTTCCTGTAAACACCTATCGCTAAAGCAACGAAACCTCATGCAATTTCCATTACCAATCTTTCATTAGACCCCTTAGAGACACATATACTTGTCTCTCAGTCCTTGTAAGCATCCGTCAAGGGCACATAATTGACGCCCATTAACTTCTCTCTGCTAACCACCCCTTCCTTATTCTTATCAATTACCCAAATGTATTGGTATCCCGTACTCTGCTCCTCGACTGGTATGAAAATCCTATACTCACTTCATTAGCAAGTGTTCCTGAAACTCACCATACCCCTTTCTTT
>LT855425.1:1270592-1453449 GCA_900184765.1 Hymenoscyphus fraxineus | reverse complement strand
GACCTGGTTTTTGTATGTTAGTAACGAATTCCTTTTTACCAGTACCTTTGAAACATGGTTTTGGTTTTGATTATGGTAAAGAAAGGGATTGGGAATGGGCATGGAAGCTAAGGAGGGCAATAACGAACTTTCAACATAGCATCCCGAACTTTCTCATCCCCAATCTGTCCGTTCTTGAATAAATTCTCGATGAGTTCCTCGTTCGTTCGCCCTGAGCTTCTCCACGCCATTGTGGCAGTCCGACTTCTCGTCGTGAGGAGTCTGGTGAAAGAAGAGAGTAGGGGAGACACTTTGGTAAACTTCCTGGGCTTTTATATCCTTGATCTTTGTTAGTTTCGTGGTGATGAGGTCGTTGTGTACGTAACTCGTCAAGCTTTTGATACCTTGAACTCTTTGATATGAGTGTAGATGAGGAATCGAGATATGAAGTGTGGCAGTTTTATATCTTATATCCTTGCCCGGCCCTGATTACGAGTACGCGGTGCAGTGAAGTGATTGATATGCAAAGTACTCCTTCCTCCTAATACTCATAGCAATAAAAAGTTGTAGGTCAGGTCAGCCTGATGTGACATCAGACCTCAACAAATGAAATGCGGGGTCCCCTCCTTTCCCCAGTCCAGCCTCGTCCGATTACGGAGGCGATAGATCGGCTTCCAGGTTCTTGCCCCCCGGGATTGTATTTTTAGGTATGAGTACTGGCTACTCTTTCTTCAAGTCACATTTACACTCGTGACAAGTAAACAGAAAAATCTACTCACCTAATCCCACCCAGAGCCACAGGAGAGAACTTGAGGTTGTTGGAACTAAAACACCAGTAAGGTTACTAAGGGGGTGTTTAGCTCGTGTAAATCTAAGATTTACACTATATAAAAAGATTTGCATATATATGTTTTTATATAAGATATACATACATATCTTAATATATACGCTTATTTAGATAGCCGTATAAGTTTTTACTATATAAATTATAAATCCGTTATAAATCTAAAATTAAAAGTTTTTAGATTTATACTACTAAAATAAGAATATAAAAGAACTAGAGCTCCTCCCTTATACTTCTTTTACTTTTATATATATCTCTATATAATTCTTTTAGTCCTACGTACTAATTATATACTAAAACTTAGTAGTATCTACCTAGCTCGCTTAGTACTATATTAATAAACAACCTAAAATACTACGTTAAAATATTATACTACGAGTCTAGGATTAATCTACGTACTCTCCTAAAAAGATATTAATTATATAATAAAAAGAAGAGAATTAGCTGTTTCGTTACTATACTAGGAGTCTAGGCCTCGGCTAAATACTTCCTATATAATTATATTAAAACTCTATAATATAATTCGAAGCTTAGAAGGAATAAATAGATAGTAGAATTAATCGAAGAATACCTAAAACGTATAAGAGATAATCTCTATATTACTTAGGAAGCCTTTAGTATATTAGAGAATATACTTATACGGAAAGGTAAACTTATACCTACTTAATATATAATAACGAGGGAGTAGCTTAGTATATTTTTATATATAGTTATAAGCGACTTATCCTTATATAAAATAGTAGAGCGATTTTAAAGGTAATAAATCCCTACGTTCTAATTAGATAATCGCTTACTTTAACTAGGAGTACCGAAATAGTTTAGTATACTTATTATAAAATAATAGGTGTTTTACTCTCGGATAGAGTTTATAAGTTATTAATTACTTACTTAGATCTAAATATAACACCTCTTATAATATAGATAAATCTAAAGAATTATTTTTAGTTTAAAGACTATCTCGGAGCGATTAATAGTACTTATATTCTAGTTATACTATAGTATAAGGAAAGGTTTAGTTTTAGAGATAGACTAAGTAATTTATCTTAAAACATACTTATTATATATATATTTAATATATAATTTATATATATATTATCTAGGTAGGAGGGAAGTATAGTAGACTTAACTTTATAGATCTATACTATTTATATAAGAGTTATTTAGATCCTAAAGGGGAAATATATTCTTGGTAACTATAGCTTTCTTAGCTTACTAGAATGTTTAGTACTATATTATAGCGTATAGTACTATTTAAATAAGTAGAAATAAGTAACTATAAATAAATAAACCCCTAAGACTAAAAAGGAGCTTTTTAACCTACGCTATACTATACTATAGAATATTATTAAACGTATATTTAGAGTTTTAAAGACTAAGTTTAAGATATTATAAGTACTAAGGAGATTTAAGATATAAGTATAAGCTAAACTCGTTTCTACTCTATATATTTTATATAATATATTAAGCTTAATTATAGGTCCTAGTTATAGTAAAGGAATAGAGCTAGAGTTCGAGGACTATAAGAACAAAGATAATAGTAATATTATATTTATAGACAGGACCGGATATTATACTAATTCTTATACTAGAGTACTAGAAAACGAGATAAGAGATCGAATTACTACTACTATATAAGAGATAGAGCTAGAAAGGAGGGCTAGATGTAAATAACTTATATATATTCTTAGTATTATTACGTTACTACTAGTTACTACTATAGTTTTATAACGAGGTACTAGTAGCGAGCTATAATATAACGTTACTTTATACCCTGGTTTTCTTAGTTAAAAGTAGTCTAATTTACTTAGTTTTTTTTTTATTTAAAAGAAATAAATCTAAATAATAATTCCTATAATTAAAAGATTACTATATATTATAATATTATTATAATAAAGTAGAATATAAAAGTTACGTTTAGTAATAGCTTACTTAGTAATAATAACTACCTATAGTTAAGTTTTATAAAACAGTAGAATTATTATTATTAATTAAGTATAAAAATAGAATAAATAAAATATCTACCCTTTAAAAGCTATACTAAGGCTTGTCTAAATCTATTTCTAGTTCGTCTACTAGTATTATAATATATTATTCTAGAGGATTATTATACCTATACTCCTAAAGTATCGATATAATCTAGGTCTTTCGTAAGTTCTTATTACCTTGTTTTATTATTAGATATTCTATTATAAACTCTAGGTATCGAAGAACCTTTATAATAGTAATTATACCGAGATTAGTTAAAAATAGCTCGTCTTATACTTTTAGGAGCGCTTGTTTATATAAAGTCTTATTACGTATATCTTCTATTTAATCCTCGGATGGTCTCTCTATAGCCCTTACTATTTAATCTATACTCTAGCTTATATTCTCGATACTCTTAGGTCCTAAAGGTTTTAATTGTTTACTTAATAGTAGATCTCTCGATAAACCACGCTTATTTACCCTCTAGGATTTAGAGGCATTTATTAATTAGATAGCCTCTTATTACGTATTTAACTATAGTTCCTTATCCTTTAATCCTTTATTCTTACCTAACTTTTTAGGCCTCTTTTACTTTCGAGCCTTATCGTCTTTACTACTATAGTATACCTTATATATATCTAATTCGGCATTTAATTATTATAATTACTTTATAGTTATAGAGTTACTAATATTCTCTATATAATTAAGTATAGGATTAACTATAAAACTAGCTTATTCGAGTATAGAATTATCTATATCTTTAAGATCTATAGTATTAGAATCCGTAGAATCGTCCGAATCCTCTAAGTCCTAATAATTACTATTAGGGTATCCTTACGTATATCTATATTTACTACTAGCGACCTTCTTTTTATTAAGCTCGGCAAGGGTATAATAATAAGGAAAACCCTTCTTTTTCTACGGTTTTACCTCTAGGTATTTCTATAATTATATTAGATTAATTAATAAATAAAAGAAGTAGTATTTACTATAATATAATTAGCCTAGATAGGTAGATCCGCGGTAGTAATATAGTGTTCCTTGTTCTACCTAAAACTAGAATTCTCGTAGAGTATATATACTACTTTAAAGTCCTTTTATAAGGTATTATATTTAGTTTAGTACATACGTCCTTATTTATATAGATTATATCGATTACTATATATTTTCTATATCTATTTAGGAAAGTTACCCTCGCCTACTTCGCTATCTTCTCGCTTCTCTTATATAAACTCTAGGAGCTTAAAAATATCGTCCTCTATCTACTTTAAATAGCCTCTCTTTTATAAGGCTATAGCTTGTAATACTTACGTTTAGGTAGGTTACGCTAAAGGTAGACTTTATAACAAGTCCTAGGTAGTAGAGTCCTAGGGGGTAGAGTCCTAGGGGGTAGAGTCCTAGCTAGTAGAGTCCTAGGACGAACTACCTAGTAGTATAGGATTCTATATCTTCTTTTTTCGGGCTATATTATATATATATAAAAGTTAAAGAATTAAAAGAGTTAAAGGAGAAAGAGAAGATAGAAGGAGTACAATTACTCGGTTAAGTACTTAGTTAGATAGAACTAACTAAATCGTAGTATAGTACTAACTAAAAATTAGCTATATAGACAGAACCTATAAAAATCGACGAATATACAACGATATAAAAAACTTTTGTACTAGCCAAACGCTAGTGTATTTGTTTCGTCGTAATAGTATAATTTACATACAAATCAGGAAACTTTTGTATAAGCCCTTAGGGTCCTCTAGCCCGTGTAAATCTTCGACTTTTACACCTGATTTACATGGAGAGATTTGCGTAGCCAAACAGGCCCTAAGTGTTGCTCCAAAAACTCCTAATAACTTGCAATTGCCAAATTTACAATATCTTGTGTACCCCAGGTGCTTTATTCCAGCATTCTCGATTCCCAGCTATCAGTTCTACGTTTCTCCTGGATTTGCCCTGGCAGCTGGTTTTTGATGTTGTAGAACTTGGACAGTAGGTAATAAATATAATCTGAAGGAAGCTATAGAAACGAGAAGATGCCAAGTCTGACTTTGAAGCAGGGAGTGGAAGGTGTAGAATGTGAATCAAGGAGTGGAAGAAAGTACCTAGGAGAAGTGAGAGTCGTAAAAACTCTGTTAGCCTTATATAGTGTAGAATGAGTATTGAAGATGAGGAGGGCCGAATGAAACAGAAACTAGAGTCAAGGACCTTCGCAAATGTTGTAAATTTCAAGTCTATATGCTTCTATGCTCAATTCTATACATGTCTAGATCTGTAGGAGTATGTTTTCTTTCACGGGCTTTTTCCTCGCTGGGTCTAGCTCGTTCATAATCCACTCGTACACCGCCCACTGCGCAGCATTTACAATGAAAGCTCTAATGCTGCATACTGCCAACCCTCGAAAAAACACGTTTGCGCCTTCGCTTCTATATGCATTCTTTGCCACCTCAATAGCCCCTAATCGTCGCTGTGGTGGAACCCCTTCTGTACTTGCAAGTAATGCCGAGGTTTCTGATTGTCCCATGGCTTGTGTTTGAAGTCGGGTTTTAATAACATCCAAAGGAAATATGCTGGCCCAGGTGACGACTCCGGCCAAGCCTCCACATAATAGGACCTTTGCAGCTTCTTGGGAAGCCGAGGACTCGACTTGGTGACCGTCCACCATTTTTGGGATCATGAGGCGTGTGCTGAGTTCGTAGGACCAGAAATAAAAACCATAGCCTATGCTATCCCTCAAAGCTGTCACAACACCCCCAAAATACAAGCCGCGGACCCCTTCTGTCCGTAATATATCTTTGGTAATGCCCCAACTGGTTGCTGGAACTGTTGAAGACGACAGCTGAGCTCGACATTTGATGAGTTCAGTGGGTGTGCTAACAACCCATGTTGCAAGTCCGCCAATTGCTCCGGCTATCCAAGTTGTCCATAAGTTTGGTGGTACCCCAGTTGGGTTTGTATTCAAGATGTTTGATGTGCGATTATAAGTCATAAAGAGTAGAGCATTCAATGCTCCGTATCCAAGAATTGGAGCCGTGGATCCGCGAATAAGAGAGCCTGCGGATGTAAATTGTGAAGTGTAGCTCGACGATGTAGTCTTTATTGCGCTAGGACTTTCAGCTTGTAGTTTGACTTTGATGACATCCAAAGGATTCCCAATAAGAATACCAACTGCGCCTGATATGTAGCCTGCCCAAAAGTCGGCAGACATGATTATTATTCTATTCGTTCGTTCTAAAAAGTGGAGATGTGTTGATGCTGTTGCTATGTCGAAATATTGTACAATATACAAATCGGTTTCCCGTTGCTGAACTTGAGATCCTTAAAGTCCCTCCTCGATGTTTCGTTTCCAAGGTTTCCTCTGCCGTGAATGCGCCAGCACAGGATCGGCGTGGTTTCTCACGGCTTGCTTTGCGATTGTGATTTGTGTCAACAAGCCGATGAAGACAACCCCCCAACCCAAACCTGCTTTGAGTGGTCGGGGAATGTGGAATGATGTATTGATAGAGGCAATCGCCGGCGTGGTCTTCTTGATGTATTGATGGTGAGCAACTTGAGTCGCAAAAGCTCCAATCAGTATCGGAGTCTGATTATTTGCGCAGAACAGGTCGAATGCCGAGGGAGGGGCCATTGCGAATAGGGCGGGGTTTTGCGGGTCCAATCGTTTTAGGCGTTTGTATGGAGATGGCGCAGATTACTGAGGGTGAATTGAGTGTGTGGAGATGAGACTGATCTATCAAAAAGAGCAAAGAAATCTAGAAGACTACAATAAATAAAGATTCTATACAATTGAGGGAAAAAGGGGAAGGAGTAGAAAGGGAGAAAATTGTCCATGTCATGGACCACGATAATGAATCGGAGAAGATGCGTCATTTCTAACCTCAGAAATATTTCTGCACTCTGGCTTTTGAGGGGGGATCGGGAGGCGGGCAAGGGTCCCTACTGTATCACGTGGACTGGTGCCTCGCGTCCAGTCGCGTTCGCCTAAGCCGGCGCGTTTCAATCAACATTTGTACCTAGTCGCCACCATATCCTAGTCAGGACTCACTCAATCACCTTTTCCAAGATTACTCGGATTGAACATGAACGTTTGATAGAAGTCCTATATCAAACAAGATGATGATCACTCCGCCAGACGCGGCAGACGAGGCTCCGGTCTGCACACCAGTCGTGCCACGGAAGCGACTTGGAACGGTTGCAGGAACACCCCAGAGTATTGATACTTTGAAGAAGCCCTTCAAGATCACATTGAGTGACGACAAGGAAAACACGCCAATAAAGCGACCGGCATCAACACAGTCTGCGACGAGACTATATGGTAGTACCCCGCAATCCGGCGATCGACTTCATAGGCCCTTCAAATGCCCTGGCTCAGCGACGACTACTCGAGTATCTGCTAAACCAGCAAGAAAGAGGAGGAAAGTGGATTATGGAGGAGCTGATGGGGAACAAGAAGATGGCGACAAACCGTGGACAAATGAGGACCGATTGGCCCTTGCGAATAGGGATGCAAATAAATTTCCAATATTTCAAGTCAAAGATAAGGAAACCATGTTCAGGAAGCGCTTTGCGGTTCCTTTGATCAATAAAGATTCGACTGCATACAACCCGAATCGACCACCTCCTACGCTTGGCTTGCGACAGGGCGCAATTTTTGTTGCAAAAGCATTGCATGATCCGAGCGGGGAGTTCGCTATAGTACTTTATGATCCGACGATTGATGAAAAGCCAAAGGTTATCGAGGAAGTGAAGAAGGTGGAAGAAGCAGACATCCCAAAAATCGATGCGCCATTGGTACATAAAAGTCTGGCTGAGATATTGGGAATCAAAAAGAAGGTGGAAGGCGAACGACCGAAAGTTCCTGTAGTTATTGACCCAAGACTCGCGAAGGTTTTGCGACCTCATCAAATCGAGGGTGTCAAGTTCATGTACAAATGTGTTACGGGAATGATTGAAGAGAAGGCCAATGGATGCATCATGGCAGATGAAATGGGTCTTGGAAAAACTCTACAATGTATCACTCTAATGTGGACTTTGTTGAAGCAATCTCCCGAGGCAGGCAAAGGCACGATCCAAAAAGCAATCATTGCTTGTCCTTCGAGTTTGGTCAGAAATTGGGCGAATGAATTGGTCAAATGGCTGGGCCCAGATGCTATTCAGCCCTTTGCAATTGACGGTAAGGCGTCCAAAGAAGAACTCACTCAACAATTACGGCAATGGGCGATTGCTACTGGTCGTTCCGTTACTCGCCCAGTTATCATCGTCTCTTACGAGACGTTGAGACTGAATGTTGGCGAGCTGAAGAATACCAAAATCGGTCTCATGTTATGCGACGAGGGTCATCGATTGAAGAATGGAGAGAGTCAGACATTTACCGCGTTGAATGACCTCAATGTAACTCGAAGGGTAATCTTGTCTGGCACCCCTATTCAGAACGATCTCTCAGAATATTTTGCACTCGTCAGCTTCGCGAACCCTGGTCTACTTGGTACACGCCTGGAGTTTCGAAAGAAGTATGAGCTTCCTATCCTCAAGGGCCGAGATGCAGGAGGTAGCGACAAAGACCGAGAAAAGGGCGACGAGCGTCTTCGCGAACTCCTCGAGGTTGTAAACAAATTCATCATCCGCAGGACAAACGACATCCTTTCGAAGTATCTGCCAGTCAAGTACGAACATGTTGTATTTTGCAATCTTGCTCCCTTCCAACTTGACTTGTACAATCATTTCATTAGCAGTCCCGACATCAAGGCTTTGCTTCGTGGCAAAGGGAGTCAACCCTTGAAAGCTATTGGCATGCTTAAAAAACTTTGCAATCATCCAGATTTGCTAAATCTGCCGGACGATTTACCAGGATGTGAGAAATATTGGCCAGAGGACTATGTTGCGAAAGATGCCCGGGGCAGAGACAGAGATATCAAGCCCTGGTATTCCGGAAAGATGCAAGTCCTGGATCGCATGCTTGCTCGCATTCGCCAGGACACGAATGACAAGATTGTTCTTATTAGCAATTACACTCAAACTCTCGACATGTTTGATAAATTATGTCGACACAGAGGATATGGCAGTCTTCGCTTAGATGGCACAATGAACGTCACCAAGAGACAGAAACTAGTGGACAAGTTTAACGACCCTGAAGGCAGCGAATTCGTCTTCCTCCTTAGTAGCAAAGCTGGAGGATGCGGTCTCAACCTCATCGGGGCCAACCGCCTTGTCCTCTTCGACCCAGATTGGAACCCAGCTGCGGATCAACAAGCCCTGGCACGAGTATGGAGAGATGGACAGAAGAAAGACTGTTTTGTCTACCGCTTTATTGCCACCGGCACGATCGAGGAAAAGATTTTCCAACGACAGTCCCACAAGCAATCTCTCTCATCGTGTGTGGTGGACTCGGCGCAAGATGTGGAACGACATTTCACGCTCGATAGTCTCCGAGAGTTATTCCAGTACCATGGTAAGACGACGAGTGACACACATGATACGTTCAAGTGCAAACGCTGCAAGCCCGACGGGAAGCAGTATATCAAAGCCCCCGCGATGATGTATGGTGATACGAGTACGTGGAACCACTTTGTCAATGAGACGATGAGCCCGATTCAGGATTTGTTGTTGAGGCAGGAGGTGGGTGACAAGGAGGTATCGGCTGTGTTCCAGTATATTTCGCATTGAAGGAATTGCCTGGCATTTATTATACTGTTTTCTTCTTCGTACACTACTTGTCATTTAGCGTGGGACTGGGATTTTTTTGCTCTTCGGCGTAGGAGATGGATGAATGAACCAATGGGAATGGGATTGACGATCGGCGAATAGCGTATACAGAAGCTCAAAGAAAAAGACCAATTCGGGAGATGGAAAAACTTCCTTTGCTAGACCCAATACTATTTTATTACGGACTGCAAATATTGATTGGTCTCGGACTCTTTTCTCCTTGGGTGGTGTGAAGAAAACGGATATATTGGTCTCGGGATTTTATTCACAGGTGTAAAAATGCCGAGTTCGCACGGCAGTAGATTATGTGGTCGTGTCTTGATCGTCAGTGGCTTCCTGGTATTGTACTACGTGATCAAGAGGGATGGATCGTGTTACGAAAGCAGGGGACTTGCATTCAAGCTTTCTGGTGGGAGACAGCTAGCTGACTTACGGTACCCTCCTGCCGTGTATTTGAGCTCTTTCTTGTTTTCCTTTCCTGCGGGAATATATAAATGTCGCTGTGCAGACCATACTGTCGGGACCCAATGCCGTATCCCTTAGAATTTGGTTCCTCCCATGTTGCTTCTCTGACCTCATAATACATATTCCTGGTGCTGTGAGGAGAATACTCGAGTAGTGGTACACGTAGCACATCTTGATTCAGGAAATCTCGTACTACAAACAACCCCCTCCCATTCTTTGATAATTTCCGAGCATAACCGTGATCGACACGCGGGGTGATACAACATATCAAACACCAACATCAGTTCGCCTCTGCTTGTTTACAGTAAAATACTCATTTCAAACAAACAACTCATCAAGGTGAAAATACTTGTAGTAACAGAGAATAGCGAGGTTATAAGAATCCATATTTTTAGACTAAGAAAACATTTGGGTACAGCAAATTCCATATTCCTCCATCTCTCTCACCAACCACGCATTTCAAAAGTCCATCTGCTCTATTAACTACTGTAGTAAAAGCATAGTAAAGACGAGAAAGAGTAAAAAAATGTAGGACAAAGGAAAAAATACCAGTACTTGTATCAACCAGACTTTGCGAACAAACTGCTTCCTCCATTGCGTATTCCCTTCCTACTTCAGTAGTAATATCAATTTCAAGTCCCTCCACTCATACTCTCCTTCAATCACTTCGATAACTCTATTCTATGGAGGCGATCCACAATAAGACATATTCTCACATAGAAACTAATCGTGACTCGGCTAGCTCAATGCGAAGATCCTTCGGTCATGGAAACCCCGTAGAAATAAGCGAGCGAGCGAGCGAATTTAGAGGACATTGACTGGGACCACGACANGAGGGGGGAGAGAGGGGGGGAAGGAAGGAAGAAAGCAACTTACACCACCAAGGGGGTTAGCACTCTGCACCTTCTGCGTGTTGCCACAGCAGACATTATTGTTACCACATTTTGTAAACGAGAGAACATTGCCTAAAAGTCAAATCCCCATTGATTAGACGCTGTCACTTCTAAAACAAACATTTGTTTGATAGAGTCAAACTTACAATCAAGTCCAACCTGTGCGGTGGTATCCTTGACAAGCGCACCGATATCCAGACCGATGAGGTTCGTGAGCAGACCACCCGGTGCGCTGAGCTTCTTGATCGATTGTGGATCGTTGGGGTTGACGGATTCCACGCGGGAGCAGCAGCTTGTGGTTCCACCTGCGGCGGCGCACTTCCCACCGTCGTCGTCGGAGCGTTGGGCAATGAGGGTTGGGGAGGCGATGACGGCGGCCGTGAAGGCGAGGGTGGAGAGGAGAGTGAACTTCATTGTGAGGGTGTTTTGGAAGAGGGGGATTGGGATTCGAAGGTCGTTGAGTGAGAGTGAGAGTGGGAATGGGAGTTTGAAGAAGAAGAGAAGAGAAGGGTGGGACTCTTGTTGCTCTTAAGAGTGGAAGCTGGAGTGAGTGGTGGAAAGAAGAAGGAAGTTGCTACCCAGACACTTTATAGGAAAACCATGAGGCTCTGCCAGAAGAGGTAGTTACCTCCCTTCGACACTTCCTGACCATTTCGGATCAAGGTACGACTCTGATTTCCCTTTCTGGGAGAACGTTACTCATAGAGTTTTGGGCCAAGGAAATAAGTCGAGAGGCCGAGTCTCCACTCGTACAACTAGAAGATTGAGGTGTTTGCTATGACTTCGACCTGCAGAAAAATATCAGAATACGCTAGCCTATTCATGTGTAGAACCCCAGAATGTGCAACGTCTTATCAGATACATGGCCGCCACTTATGAGCTGTCTCCCCGTACGTTCCAAAGCAGTCAGGTAGACCTTCCTTCTAGTAATAATGGTGTATATCACAATCACCGAAAACAGTTCAGCCATCACCCTTCGGAGGAAAACTTTCAGCTGGTTAGCAACACGCGCCTATCACAAAAACAACAATAACGATATAAACATCACCTGATATACGCCAAAATTCTCCGGGCTACCACACCCCGACACTCGATCACAAAGATCAACAATATCGTGTTCCAAGTTACAATGCCATCGGGATGCCAAAAATTTCAAGTCCCCATTTGACCATGCCTGGATGCGAGGCAGAGCCCTTCGAGTATTGATCGGCGACGAGGGGATTCCTGATCCCCACCGCCACAGAAGGCTACAACGTGGACATGAGGCTATGTAAGGTAGACGAACCCGGTATTGTAACAAACGGCCGATATGAACGCGTGAAAGGGAGAAATCAGGATTTGCTACACGTACTACACGATTGAACACAAAATGAACATACTTATGTTATGCAACATTGGCAGGAAAAAAATCTAGATCTTGATCTAATATCATGGGAAACATCAAATTGTCTCCGTGTGAAAAACTCGCTTAACAAAGTGGAAAAACGGAAAGATACCCGTACAAAATAGCAACTGACATGTCTGAAGGCCTTCTTAGGTGGGTCGCTTCAACAATATGACAATGAATCGTGACTCGTAAGAATGTGTAGATATGCTATCGTATGCGAGGATGTGCATGGTACGAAACAATCAGATGCATGAAATCTCATTGGAATTCTCATCTGAAATCAGATTCCCAAACACTCCACCAAATTCCCATATTCGAGGCGACAACAAGATCTAACATCTTAAATCCTTCATCATATACAATGAGCTTCCCGAGTTTTGCCCGTTTCCCTCGATTGCCACCTCCGGCCTTTTCTTGACCGAGACTGATGCCTAATCTATCATCATACTCGTCATCACTCAGATCGGCTGCGCGGGCGGAGTAGTTTGGTCGAGGTGGTAAAGGTGGACGATTTTCTGCATCGTTCGGATTTGATGCAGAGGCTGACTGTGAACCATACGAAGCACCGACCTCCGAAGTATCAGAAGAGGACTGATTTCGAGTATGGCCAAATTTCGGGATTGAGAAGTGTTTGGGGTGTTTGGGATTTGCGCCATCTTTCAAATTTTGTGTAAAAGAAGCGAATATATCGGATGAAGGTAAATTGAAGCGTAGCTCACTCACAGCCGCAGAAGCTTGTGGTGCGGCCATCGAGTCCGAGGCACTGTGTATAGTTTTCGGTAAGGTATGCTTGCATTTCAAGGATCTTCCTCCTCCGCCCGTGGAAAACTTGCAACGTCCTCCCCAAGGACTAATGAAAATGTATCCTTTGGTTGATGACCTTTCTGGAGATATTGTTTCCCCTTCATTATCATTATCAGTGGAACTGCTACCGTAATCTCTACCGTGTGCGGCGAGGCCTTCGGAGCCATTTTTCTTGTGTTGTCTCGAAGGCCAAAAGCTGGACCCCTCCATAGTAATTTTACGACCAAAGCTCGAGGCAACAGATGCTCCTTGATGGCTTTCATGATTTTGTGAATGGTTGCCTGCAAGGTGATTGGCTAAGGGGGCGTTTCGGAACTTCGTATAACCAGGCGCTGTAAGGTGGACTGACATGTCAAAATAAGGCTTCTTAGATTTCTGTGGTGATGCTGTTCCATTTTCATTGCGGCCAGCATCAGTAGTAGGAATGCCAGAGACAGTGCCTATATTCCATTGAGCACCAGAAATCGGATCCCGCCGGATGATTGTTATTGAAAATGAATTTGAAAATTTTGACAACGGTTTGTCATAATTATATCCAAATGGTTCGGGTGTAGAGCCTCTCGTTGTCTCGGTGCTCTCTCTCGGAATGCTGGTTCCTTCTTGTAGCGGTCGCTGAGCTTCATTTTCGATCCCAGGTAATGGTTTGCTTCCAGGAAAGGAGCCTGTTACAGGTGAGGTAACAGGCGAGCGTGGTGCCAAGGGTTTTCTTGAAATAGACCGCAGGCTCGGACTTTTACCGAGAAGCTGTGTTGAATATAATCCGGAAGTTCCTGCTGAGTTTTCCACTTGACGCGGTATGTCAAGCGAAGCTCGTGCTGATTCTGGAAGGGGCTTTCGTGTCAATGATTTTATTGTGTCCACGCTAGGTCGACGATTGTCCTCATGCTCTGCTATATTTGCTTCTTCTTCCTCCCGTAGTTTCAAATCGTCTTCCGTGTTTAGGTGAAGATAGTATAATGAGCTCGCAACATCATGAGCAGTGACATTTTTGAGTTGCGGCTTGAGTGTTGAAAGGATAATATCTGGAAACACATTCAGTAGCTGTGGAGAAAAGTGTTGTGTAAATAAACGTGACCTACCTCGCGTACCAGGTACCCGCGCAAGATAGAGGGTTAGGGGCTCTCGTTTCTGCTCTGTTGGGTTTCTAGGGTACTTTGGGGGGTTGGAAGCCAGTTCTGTAATATCCGAGAGTGAGCTGGCTTCGACGAAGCCAGGAGGAGACATGGCCGAGGGAATGATGGGGAGACAAGCAGAGTGAGGTCTTGCTCAAAGGGACAGGGCCCTGGAGCAAGTTGATACTTGATGGTGGTGGTAGCAGTTGGTGATACTCGTAGTATAAATCTGAAAAAATCAGAAGAGAGCTCGTCAAAAATATCTTCCTGGCTGCGTGCTAGAAGATTATTGTGTTTTGGTGTGTTCTTGTATCAAGCGATCGTTTCTGCTGAATGTGGTCGTTGGTTTCATTCACAGACGTACATATGGCGATTATGTGGTGGAGAAGAGTCAGTGATCTGGCTAGACGGCCCCTCTACATTGCAGAGGGTGCGGAGTCCAAGGAGTGTCAAGAGGGTCGTGTCCATGGGCCATCAACCATCAGCCATTCACAGATGTTGGGTGGACTTGTTGTTGCTTGCGTGTGTTGGGAGGCTGTGTCTGATTTGGTTGGACTAGGTTCCCAATATGTCAGTGAGTTATACTTCAGCCTCAGGGACCCGCCAGGATATCCCTCAAATGTTCCGATCGTTGCCAAGTCAATTTGCATGCATTCTAGGGGTGAAGCTGTGGATGGATCTGTCTTTTCCCTTCCTGGCCAGCTGGTGGGTTACTCTGTAACTTTTACTATACTCCGTACAGCACATACAGCTCCGTACTTGTCAATGGCTGATGTTCGGGTAAAAGAATAAAAGTGGCAACGATAACTTTGGTCTTTGGATGTTCTTAACCTCGGATTCCAACAGGATTCCAAGGGAAGGTTCGAGGTTGTCTTCAAAGGCTATTGAGACTTTTAATAAAACGTCTAAATAACCTCTTTAAATAGCTACGCAACAGTAACAGTAGGACAGCAAATGTGCTGTCATTCTTATAGTCTGAGGTAGCGAGGGTAGTCAATAGTGGATGGCAGGGACGGCGGATGACAAGGGTCTTGATTGGCTGCTTGGCCCGGCTAAGGAACCGAAACGCCGCCGACAAAAGTTCGCGGCCCACAATCTTTAGGTGTGAAGCAAAAAAACTGCTGCTGCACAAAAGTTCACCATCACCACCAGCACCAACACCACTTTCTAGCCACCTCACGCCACCCCAGATCAGACCCAAAGCTTGTACTTTTGCATCGCAGGTATAATTCATCTGACGAAGATTGGCCTCTCAATTCAGATTGTCATGGCGGACAGTACTCTGGAGGTATGTCCTTGATTCCCCGCCTTCACTATTCCGCGGTGGATCGCATTTACTAAGATCCCATAGGAACGATTACGGGAACACGCAGAGTCTTTTGATGGGTTACTGTCGCTCATTCCAGCAAAACATTACTATCCTGAAGACAACAGTGTACGTTGGATTTAGATCCCAGTCCAGGTAACATGTTAGCTTACGTACCCTGCGCAGGATCAATGGAAGAAGAAGAAACAGACCAAAAAACAGGCTGCTGCTGCCAGACGAGCGAAACTAGATCCCGACTCTGAAAAGCTCAAGAGTGCAAAGGATATCATGGATGAAGGGCTGCGAAAAAGGAAGCTCGCTGAAGCGGGGCTCGAGGCTGACGATGAATTCGAGATCGAGGGCATAGAGAAGGAACAACCAAAACAAGGCCTGAAGGTTGCCCAGGAGAAGAAACAAAAGAAGCAGAAGGTCTCCACCGATCTAGAGAGCAAAGATGACACAAGCTCAGCCGAGGCAAAAATTGCTGCCGCTGCTGAAAAACAGGCAAAGCAGCGATTGAAGCAAGAGCGCAAGAAGGAAAAGAAAGCAAAGAAGGCTGAAATGGTGGATCAGAAGAAAGAGAAGGCCAAGGTCTCGGAATCCAAAACTGCTGCAGAACCTGTACTGAACCAGGCAAACGCCGAGGAAGCTGGTGATGTGGATGCGGAGGAGGCAGTGGATGGTGAAATAGTGGGGTTTGAGGCCGAAGGTTTAGAAGACAAAGCGGAAGCAGAAAACGCATCTACATCGTCAAGTCCTGGTTCGCAATCGCCGATCTTTGACAGCAATTCCAAACCACCAAGTACCACAAATACGTCCACATCTTCCACAATACCTCCTGCCACCGCACCTAAGCACATCAAACTCCCAACGGATCCAGAACTACTAAGAGCAAGATTGGCTGCCCGAATAGAAGCCCTTCGAGCCGCAAGAAAAGCAGATGGCCCCGATGGAACACCAGCACGAAATCGACAAGAACTTATGGAGTCACGAAGGAAGAAAGAAGAGCAGAGACGAGCGCACAAAAAGGAACTTCGAATGAAGGCCAAGATGGAGGAGGACGAACAACGAGAAGCTGCTCTCGCATCAGCCCGAGAATCACCAGCGTCGAGTATGATGAGCCCTTCAGTGTATTCGCCACCACAAAGTTTCTCCTTTGGACGTGTAGCATTTGCGGACGGACAGCAACTTGGAGATGATTTGACCACTACTCACGCCCCCAAAAAGAAGGGTCCTCAAGATCCAGCCACCGCTCTACAGGCAACGGAAAATAAGCGACTACGATTAGCAGGTCTAGATGAGAAGAAGCGTGCCGACATTGAAGAGAAAGACCTCTGGCTCAACGCCAAAAAGCGAGCACACGGCGAGAAAGTCCGAGACGACACCTCCCTACTGAAGAAAACCCTCAAGCGAAAAGAGAAGATGAAGAAGAAGAGCGAAAAGGAGTGGAACGAGCGCAAGGAAGGTGTAGCCAAGAGTCAAGCAATGAAGCAAAAGAAGCGGGAAGAAAATCTCCAGAAGCGCAAAGATGGTAAGGGCACGAAAGGAGGAAAAGTCAAAAGCAAGGGTGGGAAACCCAAGGTCAGAAGTAGGCCTGGGTTTGAGGGTGGCGGTTTTGGGGGAAGTAAGAAGAAGTAGTTGAGAGAGCAAAAAAAAACGGCATATCTTGGGCGTGAGGGGGGGTCAGCGTTGCATTTTTCTGTTAATAGTTCTCGAGTGTACATGTGTGGGTTGCTTGCCACAATGTTCACGAGAAAGTGTATGAAATTTAATCCAAAATACGAGATTTTTCATGTACAGATACACTCACTTTCAATGGTTTCGTTGAACTAAAGGCCCTTGTGGCTCGCGTAAATGGCTACCTTCACCTCAACATCATCCATATGGCGTGCCTCTGTAACTATCCGGGTGTCCCGAGACAACACTCGTAATCTTCCCCAACTCTTCTAAAACAATCAACATGACCTTTCTCCAGTTATCTTGTCGTTGGAGGAATCAATTAAACCAGCCCTTCTCCCTACTCATACAGACAAACCCGTTATCGTTGGGAAAGTACGGACGTGGTACGTAGAAAGTATCCCTACTCTTACACTAGTAAACTACACCTGGGCAAATCCCTACCCTCATCACAAGTTATAGCTAGCTATTTATAGATGCTAAAAAAATTAATAACACATCACTCATACGATAAGAAGGATGGATGGATGACAACCAAACCACTGCACTAGGTCTCTCCAAGGGTACTGTAAAGATGACGGAATGATTTTTTGTACTACCAAAGTAACTCCCATTCCNAAAAAAAAAAAAAAAAAAAGGAAGAAAAAACCGCACGCAAAAGCTACGTATCGTTTTAAGGTACACATTCCCCTACAAGACACACCAGAAAAACCCAAGATAATTTCTCTGGGTGCGTGGGAAATCAAGGAAGAAAGAAGAGACAACTGAAGATTTCATTCATCGATAAAAAATAATGAGGAAGAAGATAAAGCAGACGCAAGAGAAACCCAAGACAACAAATATGGTTTCACCCACCCAAAAACCCAAAAGCGCCTGTGTGCAAACGTAACTACTTTTCTTCGAAAACTCGATACCTTCCTGGTATTGCGTTTTGTGTGTTGATTGGTTTTTTGAGGGCAAGCTAATATGACAGTCAAGAAGGGGTTTCTTTCTTTCTCGCTAAGACGAGAGCTCTTTGGTATGCGTGTAATCCTCTCCCCTGAAATGGTGATGAATTTCTTCTTATAGCAAGGAATCCAATCTGGTAAAGACACTGAGACATGCTGCTACAACCTACACAAGTGTTAATACGAATGATAATATTTTCAAGAACCGTGAAATGGATGGAGCTTACCTCGAGTTGCAGTTCCTCATCCTTGCCATTCGCAACCTCATCCCCAATGACCTGTCCTAGATTTGCGCCTACACCTCCCGATGCCCCACCAGCCCGTTTTCCAAAGGGCCACTGACTGTATTCTGCTAGTAATTCGTCCACCTGAGCGAAGGCGCGTTCCCGGGACTCGTGTCCCAAACTCGCAAGTGCATTCTCCAAAACGTTGGCAGCATAAGCCGCACAAACCATAGCGATGGTACGAGTGTATCTAAATTTGAGATTCTCTGGGAGGAATTGACTTCCCGGCAATACCACCGTTCGTTGCGTCAAGACATTTCTCACCCGTCGTCGGATTTCCTCCTTTGCTCCTCCATCTGCTACTGGATGTGTGGCCATATCGAATAATAGAAAGTTTTTCTTTTCCGTTCGAAGGATTCCCTTGTCAACGAGGCCTTTGGCTAATCTTTCTCGGACTTGTTTCAATTGATATCCGATCTTCATGAGATTCCATGTCTCACCTAGTAGAGAATTAATATAAGTTGGGGAAAGAAAATGCTAAAGAGATGGCTCACCACTCATCAAATCAATCCATGAACTGACGCTCATTTTCTCGCTGGCCTTCATCATCTTCAAGGCCTCGTCGAGGAGAACCTCACCCGTTAACGTATCATCAATAACCTCAATAACCCGATCGGCCAACGGAAACCGTCTCCTCGACGAGTCCTTCTGCATACTCACTCGTCCGCGGAAGGCCAGCTCGATAACGATGCATCCTCGAAGGGCGTATGATATATTGTCGTTCCAGAAAGATAAGTATCCCTACATTACAATCGCATTAGTCCATTGCGCACGTCAAACCGAGAGACCCTCTGAATAGCTGGGCAACTCACTTGCTTGTCCTTCAAGCCCAACAACAGCACCTCCTCCATCAACGTAAGCTTGGGTTGCTTGCTCCGCTCCGCACTCTCACTAATATCCCTCGGATCAAAGGCGATCTTGTGTCCATTCTCGCCGTTCTCATACGACGTCTCTGGTCCTCCGGTATCGCGAGAACCGCCGGCCTTGGGCGCAGGTGAGGCCACACGACTAGAATCTGCTTCCTCGTTCTCGGCTCCTCCACCGCCGCCGCCTCCACCTCGTCTTCTTGTGAGTCCAGTAGACATGGCGCAATTGTTATGTAGGTTTGTATATGTTGAGTTGGATGCGAGAGATCGAGCACAGGGGCGGCGAGTCGAACCTCAGATGGGGCGTAAGTTGGCTGGCTGTAAGACAGATTTCTTTTCGGATCGCTGCCCGCACGCAGACCCTCAATTTCGCGACGCTGATCAATCTGCAAATGTATGTGGTGGATTTTGGACTGGCACTAGTTTCCGGATCCAATGGCTCGATTATCTCGAGGTTTTCAAGTGAATCGCAATCAGTGGAGTGTGGATAATGGATGAGGTTCAAGCTGCCTTGCTGTACCTATGAATGGAGCTGCAGGGATGTGGGGGACTTTAGTGAGGCTCCGTCAAAGACCTGGCCTGACATGCGCCTTGTGTCATACGGCACTATTGACTAGAGAACTACTAAAAAGTTTCAACTGCTAAGTCACCCACCGCAAAAGAATTAAGAAATATGACATCGGGTATTAAAAGTCTTATTTTTGGACTTGTCGCTTCGGCAAGGGCGCAAAAAGGGGTTTCCAATGCTGCAAATATTAATAGACCAAACCAATCTAATTTGAGTTCAGTTACAGACACATAGCATCACTCCATACATCATTGAGACCGGGACGAAGAGCAGATGGTCTAAACATTCATACACGCGCATAGAACCCATACGTCTTTCGAAGGAAAATACAGATTCTGTGCTGCCGATAGCCATTATGAATCCTCATTCAAAGGCCATGTGACCCCCTCCAAAACCTTCATTCCCTTCCCCTAATATACAATTGATTTGTCTAGTGAGCTGTAAGGCAATTAGCAGATGTATCGCGAGTTTTATATGTGAATACCTACCATCCGGTTGAGCCAGGATGTATTGCACTGCCTTGTCAACTATTTCAAAAAGTTAGTTCCCGTGCATGACTCCAGATCTCGCATATTTGTTCCATACCACTGTGGATGGCATCGGCCTCCTTATCTGGGATCTCGATACTGAACTCCTGCAAGTACGTCAAAATCTATCTCGAGCTCTAGGCTTCCCCAATCGACATACCTCCTCGATAGCCATCACAACCTCAACAGTATCTAAGCTGTCCAGCCCAAGGTCATTCGCGAAGTGTGAAGTTGGTGTGATCTAATTGCCTGTTAAACCAGTTGCTTCGATACCCATCTTGGCTTCATTATCGCACCTTTGTAGGATCGGAAACCTGCGACAAACATTAGTAAATCTTCCAATAATTCGTCCAGCATAACATGCTCACTTTATCAAAGTTTTTCAGTAAATCAGCTATTCTTCCTGTCACGGTAGCCTCGTCAAGACCACCACCTGCAGAATAGCATCGTACTGCTTGGAAAGCGGACGGGGCGATTTGCGATTTTGTGAAGAGACCGGTGGAGGCTGGACGAGTAATTGGGCTCGAATTTCGTACAGCCTGGCATGTAGCGCTGCGCGCAGATCTAAGAAGAGCTGTTCGGAACATGGTGGGGGATGTGAGAGGAGTTAAGTGTGGTAGAGTTGTGGGGTTTGGTTTGTATAATCAAGCTTGTCACAATTGGAACTTCTCTAGCTCGGTAGTCACGTGGCATGTGATCCCTGTCGCTCCGAGCTCACTCTGGTACCTACTTTTGATAATGTCTATAAGTAAGTTTCAGATGATAATAAAATTGAATAGTAAATATGCTTATGTAATCTTCCAGGTTCTCTTATGATATCAACAGCTCTTTTCTAGTCGATTTTGTGGCAATTGAAAGTTTCCCATACCGGCCAATCATCGCTCCTGGATTTTGAATCCTCGACTCGGCGCCGTCCCGAAATTCAAGACCACCAACCCACCTCAACCAGAGTCCAGACACACATTATTGCCACGAGCAACAACATCATGGCATCTGCGAGGCCTTTAACGATGCTCGTGGCCCGAAGCCGACCAACGGCTAGGCTCACGAGTTCTGCGCGTACTTTTAATCCACCCACCGCCTACACAGCAGCATTCTCGACGACGTACCTTCGCGCGTACGCCACTCCATCTGGACCACCTCCAGCTGGCTTTCGACTACCCAGACCCCAGAGATGGGACGAGGACAAGGAATCGTCGTTTGATAAGGCTGGAAAGTACTTCCTCTTGACCGAGATGCTCAGGGGAATGTATGTCGCATTGGAGCAATTCTTCAGACCTCCGTAAGACTTGCCATTGAGCTTTTAGATAGCGTGTTGGCAGATGCTAACCAAGTTGTAGTTACACAATCTTTTACCCATTCGAAAAGGCACATATTCCGTACCGAGCTTGCTGGACGAGAATTAACAGTTTCTAGGGTCCAATCTCCCCGCGGTTCAGAGGCGAACACGCCCTGCGAAGATATCCTACCGGCGAAGAACGATGCATTGCTTGCAAGCTCTGCGAAGCTGTAAGTAGAACTCAATCGCTTTTATCTTGCGCCTTTCTAATGCCATACTAGATCTGCCCCGCCCAAGCAATCACCATCGAGGCCGAAGAGCGTGAGGACGGCAGCAGAAGGACAACCCGTTATGATATCGACATGACCAAGTGTATTTACTGCGGTTTCTGTCAAGAGAGTTGTCCGGTTGATGCCATTGTCGAATCACCGAACGCTGAATACGCCACGGAGACAAGAGAGGAGTTGCTGTACAACAAGGTATGTTGAGTTAACTCGGGACTTGGCGGGGGTATCACTAATCTTATGTAGGAGAAATTGCTTGCGAACGGAGATAAGTGGGAACCAGAAATGGCTGCTGCTGCTAGAGCGGACGCTCCTTATAGATAGATTGGGTTTCTTTGCTGGTATCTTGTACATAGGGAATACAGTTCATATTGAACGTACACTTGAAAATCCACAAGTTTCAATTCAGGGTAATTCTTTCAGGGGCTTTGCGGTATTTTCTTTCTGGAGGTGCAGAGCTGCGCGTGTTAGATGATAAAGATTAAGATATGTCTTTACCTTGCGGCTCTAATCGTTCAATTTAAGGCACAGGAATTAACTTAGCAACTACTCCAGAACGCTCGGATATTTCGAATGACAGCATCTTGCTTATTATACAATCGTGAAAGCGCTGAGACGGCAAAACGCCTTGACCCAATAGTCGCGAAACCCTAGGCCCTTGGCGGTGCTTTAGAATACCCCATTGACTTAAAGGCAGTCTAGTCTACACCCAGGGACACCTTAGGGATACTACAGCAAGACATTTTTGATGTTCATAAACACGCTGCTGATTCCTGCAAAATTTCCTGTCCCGCATAAAATTTCAATTGTAGACTCACAGGCGTTAAATCGAAAGTAAAGCTACCTCTGCTTGAGCGAAGTGTTCTATAAGTCTCCTTCTAAGAGGGACCTGGGACGTAGAACTGGAAATTACTAATAACAGGGGTCATTCTCTATTACGGAAATTAGAAGATTATTTGAAATTGTTCAGATAGTTCTTTTGTTCACGATGATATATATAAACAAGAATTACTAGTACTACATCTAGTAAGAAGAGTATAATAGTATATTCTTCTATCGTTTTCTCTACTCACTACATAGCATGTATAGCTGTCAATAGGACGAGGTAAAATTAAGCGAACAGTAAACTAATGTTCACTACCAATGTTACGATTACACTTACCCATCGTTCTACTACTTCGTTTTTTGAAATTCTCCTATCACGAATTACGAATAAATGTTAGAAATATACTCCAGATCTATTTTAACTACGGGCTACTCGAGTGTATAACTAGCGACAATAGTAGGGCTATCACCTCTACTATTAGCTATTTACGACCGATCGTAGTACGTCTAGGATTTCCAACGATGCTTACATTTCTTCCAAATTAATAGTACTCTTGTCTGGTAAGTTCGGGGGATTCTGTGGTTATACCATTCTAGACGGTAACTAAAAGTAAATACCGGCTTAATATACTCCTAAAAAATACTAGTGTTAATTTTGCGAAGTCTATTCTCAATGTTGTTATTAGTATAAGAAAAGAAGGGGTATTGCATCAAGTAGATTCTAAGGTTACATTCGGTCGATGCAAGCTTTCTCTAATCTCCCTTATTCCAGGTGGTGCTCGAGTTGTAGATATGAAATTAGTAAGGGCGCCTTTAAGTACTGATCGTCTAGACTATAAAACTCTCGAAAATAGGTAGCTTAAGAGAAGAAAGACGAGCAGTAATACTAACATTATCTAAGTAATTACCTTCGATATCGCCGCCGGGGTATATATTATTAGCAAATAGTGTTAAGGATAAAACAGGAGACTGTTAGAGTACCGTAAGCTATAAAAAGCGGAATAAGAGAAAAAGCTAGCTGTAGGTAAAGTAGTACATTAATATGGCAGTTTCCCTAGCCCATGGACTCTTTCTGGATAAGACTAGTGATTCGCGCAGTGAGACTAGCGTGACTTATATGGAACAATATCGGCCGTATAACAAGTCTCGCCTAATGCAATAGTTATTTGCTACTCCTGCTTTAGCGTTCCGTAAAAAATGAGAGAATCGACTAAATTTCGTGGGGAATATTTGCACATTAAAGTTGTTTTAGAAATCTGGCATAATATTATAAGAAATTTAATATTCCTAAGACATAGATTATTGTTTTCTTTTAATGAAAAACCCTAATTTAACTATATTGTTTTAGAATATCTAAGTAATTTCAATTTATCAAACCGAGTCTATGTCTATGTATATTGTTATTTGGGGTTTGATACGTAATATATATATATAGCAGCCCAAGTCCTCCTTTTTATTCTATAAAGATTTGGTTCGTCTTTCGTTCTCACGCTATTAGGGCCAAAGAAGCCATTGATTTAGACAAGCATGTCGAATGGTACGAGTCCCTCTAGGGTTATCGCGAGACATTACTAGATCTTTTCAAAGCTACTCTCAATTAATCATTCATATGTACCTTATTACGGAGTAATTGTGCTTTAGTGGTTATTAGTAATCTTTAATAGTTGTCTAATTCGTTATCCCTGCATTCAGTGGATCCGAATTGGTATGAACACTAGCACATGTCAGATGATGCAGTGTATGTATCACAGACTAGTCCAGGTGGCCCCCTTGTTTTAGCGAGTATTTAGACGAATAATCAGAGGAGGAATTCTTGATAACATCGTGCATTACAGGGTACGATAATGAACTTTCCGGTTTCAAATATGCGTGGATAGCTAGTTTTATGGTTCGCAAATGGAAGAATAGGTCACTTTCACAGCTATCGGCGCAGTTTAAGAAGAGGATCATAATATCAAAGGAAAAAAGGTTATATTTTTTAGATGGGTCAGAGGTCAAATCGAAATTGAATTCAGGGACCGGCCCCGCAAGAATGTTAAAACATATAGAGGCTAAGGTTCTAGTAAATATCGCTAGAAGGAAATATTTGTGAGAAAATTGATGATTCTACCCTGGAACACATATGGATAAAACCAGTTATTCCTAATCAACACCGTAGCGAAAAGACTTACCCCTTATGTTCCATCCCGAGGCTTCAGGTGAAGTCTCGAGTTTCCCCACCGGCGGAATGCCGGAGCCGGGGATGAAGAAGTGAAAGAGTTAGTCTTTTCTTGAGGATGACTGTCCTGAAGAGGAAAATCAGGAAGTTGTGTAACGTGACTAACGTCCTTCCAAGATGAAGTTTTGGGAGCCTCACTCTCAGCCAGAACAGAATGTTCTCCATCTTTGTGGGAAGACGAGCTATGGGAGAGAGAGACCCAACCACTGGTTGGTCGCTTCTTACTTACAGCCGGCTTCCACTGAAGTGGGCGGAAGACTGATGAAGGGTCAGTAGTTGAGGTAGAGGCCTCGAACTCGCTATCACTATCCATATCAGTATCCATATCACTATCGACATCACTGTCGACTTCCTTTTCGACTTCCTTTTCGACTTCTTTTTCGACTTGCTTGTGGAATTTCTTGTGGAATTTCTTGTACCGTTTCGCTGCCGTCGTGAGCGTTGCTCTAGCTGAGAGGGCTTTCAATGCCGCGTCGTGGTGGGCTTGGGGGTCATTGGACTCCCAGGCCCAGCAAGTGTTGTAGTTGGTAGACATTAGTAGTTGGTAGAAATTCTGAATTTGGGTTGTGGGTATGGGTGTGTGAGAGTGTGAGAGTGTGAATTGTGGGGGATTAAGAGAGTATATTGCGCTCAATATATGTTCCTTCAACTCTTCTGTTTTCCTCGACTCCTAAGTAAACACACAATCATAATGTCGATGGAGCACAAAAAACATCACTCCGTTCATCAATAGTGATTGTAGTTCAGATAACGAGAATTTCCTTGTCAAGTATGAACAAGTCAAAGACAAAAGGACATGCAGGTGAACAATTCATGGTGCACCGATTCATTTTCTTTCAAGTAAATCGCTTGTTTGACTCAACGGTCAAAGAAGCGAGCCCTACACACCACCAACCACACCCCTGCTATCCCCTCATTCTTCCCGCTTACCTACATTTCCCCACGCCTTACTGCTTTGACATCACCAAAACCGAGTACGAAGTAAATTACGTTTCTCCAAAACGTAAACACCGCACTGCATACAAAAATTCCCATGAGCACGGCTCGTATCCTTCGTTCCGAATCCCTTCGCATGCTGTACCAATAATCAATCACACGCACTACCACGCACACCCCCGTCAACCCGCTTAACCACATAGAATATGCACCACGTAACGGACGCACCGAACACGAGAGCGAGAACGAGAAGTCGCGACGTGCAACAAAAGGTATTCTCCTCATCCTATTTGAGTAACAGTGACGAGATTTTTGCGTATGATTGGATGGTGCGAGTCGGATTTTTCGAATCGTATGCGTGTTGTCATTATAGAAACGAGACTGAGTACGATAACGTAACAAGCCGAGACAGGGATCGCTCGTTTAGCGTGACACGCATACGATCATGCAAGCGAGGGGCTCACTGGGAATCTACGAATACAAGCAAAGCCTTCTATCATTAGGTACTGGTGCAAATTTCAACATGAAAAAAGAAATGGCTGCTGAGTTTTCCGAGTTCACAATAGCCTTTTCCTTTTTCGCCTTCAGAAGCATTCTTACTATAAGAGCCTCAGGCCTTAACAACGAGGAACGAGTTGGCAGAGCCTCTTACGCCAGCTGGCTAGTACTAGAGACCATACAAGGCCTATAAATCGTATATAGTGGAGTAATTAAGTAGGATAGTGGAGTAGTTAAGTAGGATAGCGGAGTAGCCAAGTAAGGGCGACAGTACCCGAAATCACAAAAGAATAAAAACGCTAGTATCTTTCTTTACTAATAAAGTAAATATCGAAAAGATAATAATAGTACTATTAGAAAGCCCTAGATCTGTAGATATAATTTCATACTAAGCTTATAATTTTTAGTTAACTTTTACTAACCAAGGTACTACACTTGTAGAGTAGCTAAGTGTAAGGTGGATACTAACCAGGTATATCTGACTAATAATCGTTAATTACCCTTTTGGGTAGTTAACAGGGGGGGTACTAGCCAGCTGTCCTTAGGGGCTCTACAAGCAGCCGCAGGCGTCTGTGCTTGCGAGGCCCGCTTTAAGTTAGGATGCTCCAGAAGGTTTCTGTCTGTTGTGTTTCCAAGCTCCCCCCCATTCTCCCCACGGGAATATCCACAACCCCCGTGTCCACAGGTGGGTCGTAAATCGTATCCGCCCCGGCGTCGTTGACTAGTGATTGACAAATCAACTTCTCATGCCACGTTACGGAGATCAATTCCGCACTTATCAAGATTTTCGACATTTCTACGGAGGTATAAAAGGCTATCAAAAAGAGTTCCAAGTCAACTCGAAGTCCCCGCACCCGGGAAGTAGAGATGGGATCTACCTTGGCGTTGAGGGAAAATACCCATTCCCAGCCCCATGGTAGATAATATTCCAAAATGCCCTTATCAGGTCCTCTATGACTTTTCATTAAGCGAGTACCACGTCCTCGGCACAGATTCCCTCGATCGAATCCTTGACGAGGTCGTGCTTTCCTGCCTTCATCCCTTCTCCTCGATGCCTTCGGTTATTTTTGCGTGCACCGCATATATACTTTGTAGGTGACACAAGGCTACGAGCATGAGGGGTTGAAGCCGAGTATTCGTCCAATTGACTTAGAAGAAACTCTCGCTCCTTCCTATAAATTAGGATGTTGATTTTCACTACCCTCGCTTCTCACGCTTCTTATCCTTGCCCGAGAGGCTGACACTTCATTCCTAAGTTGTACGATACACGAGTTCGTCGCTCTTTCCTTCTGTAAATCGCGTTTTCCCATCGTCAGGGCCGAGAGCACAGCAAGGGAAGGAACAACCTAGCCTCCTCTTCCTCCCCATATATTCGGTTTCTCGTTTGAGGGGAGTGCTGGGGAGAAGATGTGTTGACGTTGCACCATGACTCTGGACATCTCAAGTTCGCTCTTCCCTGCATATGAAGCATTCCGTTATAGCGTATGACCCTACCGATTACCCATAGCTCAGCGTTCTGATCCAATTGAGTTCGAAGTCGTGTAGAGCGATACTTGGAGCCCGAGCTGTCCAGACTCTCATGACTTAAGCTCGGAGTCTTGGTAAGATGGGTCGAAGTCGAAAGCTTATCATGACTTCTACGATAACCCATCTTTCATATGCCGTTAGGAGAATTTCACTCTATGTGGTATAATTTATTCGTCAATTATTATATTACTGAAGTCAATTCTGCTTAACGCATACACATTCACTTTGTTCCTTCTATAGCTACATGGATTTTGTGACATCATCCAAGTGTAATTAAAAGAAAAGCTTGTAGTCGTCTATTACTAGCTACTTATGTTCCTTTGATTTGTGTCCCAGCTCTCCACAAAAGGAAAATAGAAAAAGACCTGCTCTTTCATTTCATACGGTGATTTTCGAGAGGCAGCGAAGTACAAATAGGCAGGTTCATGTAGAATTCCGTTGTAGGATGCAGAAAGGTATTGTATTAACCACTACAAAGCATTATCGTAACCTCATCAACAAAAACCCCACAAGAAATCATTATAACCCCATTTTCTTCCCACTAGATGAGAACCTAGTCATAATCAATAAACAGGAAGAAAAAGAGGAAACAAATCTCAACCTCGCTCATCCAATGCCAGAACAGAAAAATGATGATGAATCCCATCAATCCCTTCCAAAAAACCCAACAATCAATCTGTAATCTGGTATGGTATGGTATGCCCCGTTCCCGCCTCCTAAAAACGCCAGAAACCCATTTCAAAAAATCGGTATATCAAAAATTACCCCATCTGCTCCACACCAAACACTACGCAATCTTCCCATTACTCTGCCAAACCCCACCGCCATGCAGAAGCGTATGTCTCAGTGCAGAAGCATTTCTTCTACGCACGGAATCTGGGGGGGAGTCCAAGCCCCCAATATCCTCGCCCTTTTGTCTAGCCTCCTTAGACTCAAGTGCTAATCTTTCCCTGGCTTCCTTGCGAGCTTGGGCAGTAAGTCGATCCCGAATAGCAGTGCTTTTCTTCCAATCATCGGCCTGTTTCTGCATGCGAACGGTAGCTCGAACAAATTGGGCGACCATCCGAAGAGTAAACGTTTTGGGTTTCTTCTTGCGCTCAATTTTGACACCCGTAGACTCCAGAAGCCGTAGATCGGCGCGGTTACTATAGTTAATGGGTTAATATATGTGTGGACGGGGAGAGGCAGAGGTCACTTACCAAGCTTGATACATATCGATTTGCAATCCCATGTATCTCTTTGCATAAGCCGCTTGAACTCTGAATGCCGTTTCACGCGCCGCCTGAGCTTTGAGCCACTGAACCTGCAATGCCATTCCCCGCATTTCCTTAACGTGAACATGCTCCTTGGCAGCGAATTCCTTCTTCAAAGCCTCAATATCCTCGTCGCTATGATTATTGACCGTTGACACAGACGTATTGACGAATCGAACGCCTCTTGTGAGAGCAGCCTTCTCATCATCCCACATTCTCTGGGCTTCTTCGAAACGGCGCTGCAACTTCTCGAGTTCTTTTTTAGCAGAGCCCGATTTGATGCTCTTGGTTAAGGATTTCTTCTCGATGTCCCAATTCTGTTGACTCTCCTGAAGTTGTCGTTCCAGGCTCTCCAAATGGGCTTGAGCGGCTGTCGCCTTGAGTTTATGTTGGGATCGCTCATCACGTACACGCTTGAGATGGAGTCGCAGTTCTGCTTCCACAGCAGAGATTGCGGCAATGGTCTTTTCCCGCTCTTCGACTTGTAATTCCAGTGATTCCGCTTGGACTTGGGTTTCTCTGAGCATTTCGTGAAGATCCTGGCGCTCGAGTGCCATAGTGCGATCCCCAGTACTATTAGCACGCTCAGCCTGGAGAGCTTTCTCAAGTCGATCGATCTTTCCTCGCAACCGAACAATTGAGGCTTCCGAAGTATTGTTTTTAGCTCCAAGTTCCTCAATTTTAAGCTGAGCTTCATCAATGGATCGTTCAAGTTCGTCTTTCTCTGCTTCCCATGCTCTAGCTTGAGCCTGGAGCTCGATGTTCGCAGAAGTGAGCTTGCGTGCACTCTCCTTTTCGACGCTTTTCAACTGTGAGCGCATTTCCTTGACAGACTGATGAGCTGACGCCAGTTGGGAACGAATCTCAATGATCTCCGATTTTCGCGCGGAGCCATTGAAGGAAGATGGGGGCGAGGATGTGACTAAACGAGAAAGTTCTGCATCATGAGCTTTGCGTTCAAGCTCAACTATCTGGCGTTTCAAGCCACGAACTGTTTCCTTTTGCGTAGCTTCGCGTTGAAGGAATTCTGTCTCCCGTTGTCGCAGCTTATTAAGATCGGCTCGGATGAGAGAAAGTTCATGGGTCGCATCTTCTTCTCCACCCTTGCCCGATGATACCTGCTCCTCCAATTCTTGTATGCGTTTCTCAAGTTGTTGAATGGTTTTTTTAGCAGTTGACAATTCTCTCTTCTCTGAGGAGCCCCGAAGTAGTTTCTCAAGATCGTGAATCTCGGTGGATAGTCGAGCTTCTTCTGAATTGGCCCGGTCGATTTCTTGTTGCAACTCCAGTTCTAATGACTCTTGCTGGGAAACAACTGCCTTATTCTCCTCTTTGAGACGCCGGACTTCAGCTTCAAGCTTAATCTTCGAGGTTCGCAGATCAATACGTTCTTGATCAAACCGGAATGTTTCTTCATCGTGCTGTTTCGAGGTCTTAATTTGGCTGTAAAGCTCGTCGCGCTCAGCTTCAGCTTCGGCCTTGGAAAGACGTAGGGTATGCATCTCAAGGTTTAAGCTGGCCAGCTCGTCTTGTAAGCCCTGCTTATCCTGCCGAACTTTGGCAAGCTGGGCCTGGGCATCTCTGATAGTGGATATCAACTTTTCATTGTTGCCATTTCCAGCCTCGACATCATCTTGAAACGCTTCAAGCTGAGCACGAGCAGAGTCAGCAAGAGCTTCGGCTTTTGATACATCTTGTTTCAAAGTCTGAATCTGCCTTCTAAGACTTTCGGATTCGTGCTTTGCGGCGATCAGTTCATCGTTGGCTTGAGTGTCGTCGTCGAGACTTGATTGTAAAATCTCTACCTCATCTTCCAGGCCCTCAACCTTTTCCAATAAACTCTTCTGCTCTCTTTGGCTAAGTCGCAGTTCCTCGCGTGTGCTCATCAATTCGGACTTCGCTTCCTCGAGGGATTTACGTCGGTTGGCTATATCGTCGTTGAGCTCCTCAATTTGGCGCTTGAGTGCTGATTCCTGGCTTGCGTGTCGGTCTTTCTCTGCTTCGAGGGCTTCCTTCAGTCTGGACTCCTTGCTAGAAAGGCTACCCTCAGCCACTTGAAGTTTGTCAATAGTCCGTTGCAAATTATCGGCCTTGTCCTCAGCAGCGTCTTTTTGCGATTCTAGGGTTCGCTTTTCACTGTCCCATTTGTCGCTGTCGTTGTCATAGAGTCGTTCCATTTCTCGAACCTTAGCACGTAGATCTTCAATCTCATCATTGAGTCGATTGATCTCATCCTTATATTGATCTCGGACTTCTCGCTCGTTGTTGAGAGCTACAGTCTTTTCGTGCTCGAGCTTATCTTCGAGGTCCTCAATAGATTCTCGTGCTTTGGCGAGATCTTTCTGAAGACCCCCAGATTCTTGGGTGAGAGCATCATACCGTGTTTGCAGAAGATCCTTGGCTTCGGATTTCTGCTGGAGTTCGCTACGGGTAGCTTCGAGTTGCTGGGAAAGGATTTCCTGTTGCTTAGAAGCATTCTGAGTTTCATTTTTGACCAAAGTTAGGCTGTTCTGGAGTTCTTGCTCGCGGGATTCACCTTGCTCTTTCAGGTCCTTAATTTTCCTTTCGAGCTTCTCGCACTCGGTCTCCTTCTCTGCATAGTCTTCCTCGAGAGTGTCGAATTTTTCACGGAGATCCTCGATTTCATCTTGTAACCGGTTGGCCTTCTCTTCGACTTGACGGCTAAGACCCTTGGTGGTGATCGATTTATTGGCCATCTCCTCTTGAAGTTCTTCGAGATCGTTCTGTGCACGTTCTCTTTCTTTCACTGCTTCCTGGCGGTCCTCCTTCACCTCATCCAACTCATCTTTCACACGTCTCAGGTCACGCTCCAATTCTTCGATTGTTTCCTTTGCTTCCTCAAGTTCGTCATTGGCTTGAATCTTCTCCTCAAGTTCGATGTTTCGACGCTGCTCCTGCTTGACAGATTGCTTCAGGGTAGCAATACTTTCAAGATGCTTCTCTACTTCGTCCTTCAAGTTTTCCACCTCATCTTCACGATCCTCGATTACACGAGTCTTCTCCCGAACTTCCGCTTCCAAATCCCCGATGTTGTCTTTCAAGTCTTCAAACTCACCTGTTTGGAGCTTCAGCCGGTCAACTTCTGCTTCACTGTCCTCCAAGGCACGACGAAGTCGATTCAATTCCTCTTTCTGGCCCTCGCTGGCATGTTTCTGCTTCATTTTGTCGTGCATTTCAGAGACCTGTTGTCGAAAAACTTCTACATCGCGTTCAGCGGCGCCCAACGTCTTTCGGTATCGAAGCAATTCCTTTTGCATTGTGACTTTGTCTACCTTGAGTTCCGTATTCTCCTTCAAGGCAGCTTCACTGAAACCAGGGCCGGCTTTTCGCAGAGCTTCCTCCAAAAAGTGGATTTTTAGCTTTAGCCCAAAGTTTTCCTTCTCGATCTTATCTATAACGTTTTCTTGTTCCCGTAAGGACAGCTGATTTCCGTCCTGCAAAACTCCTGGACCTTCATTGCGCCGGGGCAATAATGCCATTGGAGTTGACGCATTACTGCTGTCGTCAAGTTGGGGTCCGGGTGTGGCGGCCATGTATGAATCTCCCATTCGTGATCCCCCATATACTGAGCTGTTCAAAGCTGGTAGCACACTCAGTTCAGGTATATTGTCCAGCCCATCTCCTCTCAAAAACCCTGGCGTGTGTATCGAGTTCTCTTTCCCGTTTCGCAAGGCACTGTTTCTGGTGGCGTTTTTCAGCAACGGTGTGAACTCTCCTCCTCCCAATCCTGCGGGAAGATTTCGTCGGTCTGTAAGGGCAGTGCGACTCCGAGGTGTTCTGATAGCGCCGCGTCCACCTTTTTGCATCTGGTTGACGAGGTTGTTGTTGTCCTTCGAAGGCGACTGGAACGATGGTTCTTGCGAGATATCAAAGTCGAAGTCCTTTCCATTCCCCAGGTACGTTGCATCTCCCAGATTTGTTCGTGGAGTATCCAATCCACCCACTCCAGCGTGCACCATGGTTTTTTTTTCTCGCGTCGCGAGCCCGACAGCTCGAGGGATATTATAGAGACTTTTTAATGTAGATAAAAGTACCAATGCCGTGAAAAATCAAAATAGGATTTCGTAGCCATCAACTCCAATGCGAAGAAGCAAGAATGTTATTGAGTTGAGGAAGTCGGTTGAAGTATTTTGGCCCGTGGAGAAGTCGCGTTGTTTACACTCCCCATTTCAGCTAGTCGTGTTTGGGTCCCCCCTGCAATCAAATGCGCCAAGCCTTTTTCTATCGCGGGCGCGGGGCAGCCGCCATCATCGTGTCGACCCTACTCCGTAAGGTTACTTGAGAGTTGAGAGTCGAGAGTACGAGTACACGCCTCAACCAAACTTACTCCACCACCACTTGAACATCGTCACACCGAAATGAACGCACCGTCTAAAGATGACTTCCCCTTATTTGGAGACAATTCGGAGGGGTTTCCGAAAAGGCTGCCTGACGACTGTGTCGAGTATGCTTTGTTTGTCGTCGACGCGAAGCTGAAGTCACCGAAAGAATTAGTATCGCGATTGGAAGTGATCCGCAAGGAAGCGCTGAAGCTGGCAGGTGGCCTCTTGCACGAATACATATGGCAGCGGGATGGGTTCACATTGGAGTTGGACAAGGAAAAAGGTGCGGGCTGATCCCCTCCACATGTCTGCGCGAGGCTAACGACAGCATTTTAGGGATGCATCTTCGGGGAATGACAAACTTTGGGGACTCGGTCGACGACGAATGGCTTATTGTATATATACTCAAAGAATTGAGCAAACGATTCCAAGACTTATGGATCAAAATTGTGGACACAGATGGCGAGTTCTTGCTGATTGAAGCCGCCAATGCCTTACCTCGATGGCTGAATCCAGAAATTGCAGATAACAGGGTCAGTAATCTGTTCGCACAACTACAGACAGGCATGGACTTATTTGGATCATAGGTATGGATTCACAACAACAGTTTGCGTCTCATACCTAGGAGTGCAGCTACTTCGACGACCTCTGCGACGGCTCCGATTTCCCGATCTCTCACGCTTGAAGAAGCCCATGAGACCATCTCGAAAACTCCTGCTGTTCTGATAAACTCGCCACTTATCGAAGCAGAAGCATTTTATAGGTTACGAAACTATCCTGCGCAGATTGCTACTTCTTTACACTATGCTGTTGTAGTATTACCCAGAAAACTAGCCTATGTTTTACACGATCGACCCGCGTCCATAGCCCCAGCGACGGAAGCTTTTTACCTCCGAGACCCCATTGCATTAAAGCCTCTACAAACGACCGCCAATAAGCTGACATTCATCCCCGAAGACTTAATCACAGTTTCGGTTCGGTTCACGCGGGTTCTCTATGCCCAGCTGAAATCCCAACAATTTTCCGCTCCACTAGCATGGAAAGACTTGTTATTAAAGGCCGAAAAGGAAGCCATTTCATGCGACACAAAGAGGAAAGAATACACAAGACTCGAAATGGGCATGAAGGTTACCTCCGGATTTGAAATGTTACTCAATGACCCCAAGAACGGAGATAATCGTGCAGTGCGCGAGATCCGAATACTACTTGATGATCTAGAAGCCGGGGATGAAGTTCTGCCCACAGACGAAGTAATTGCCAAGTGGAAAGACTTAACAAGAGAAGATGATGAGAGATGGCTTGATATTAATTTCGAAGATTTTGAACGGGAGTTAGACGGGAAAAGCAAGGAGAAAAAGGCAGGAGCAGCACGTATGTATGGGCCTGAATCTTCGGGGGGGTTTGGAGACGCCAGAACCCAGGCAGACTTGAAGAAAATGGTTGACCGATTTGAGTCATTTCTCAATGATGATGAAGCTGGTGTTGATGGAGCGGAGGTTGATGACATGGATATCGATGATGACGATGATAGTGACGAAAATAGCGATGAAGATAGCGACGAGGAAGACAAGGAGATGAGTTTTGACGAGAACGAGTTTTCGAGAATGATGAGGGAAATGATGGGATTGCCCGCTGAAGACATGACGACCGGCAAAGGGAAAAGTACAGCAGCACCAAAACCCAACAAAAGAAATCGAATTAAAGAACTTCTTTCAGATGACGAAACAGATGACAAGAACGAAATAGCAGAAATCCAAAAATTGATGAAGAGCATGGAAGTGGAACTGAATGAGGCCGGGGCCCTCAACCTAGATCCTGCTCCTGGCAAGAACCCAGCAATTGGAAGCAAAGGAACGTCTAAAAAGACAACTAATGATAAGGACGAATCAGGTGAAGAGAGCGATGACGATGATGTCAATATTGACTTCAATCTCGCGAAAAACCTTCTCGAAAGCTTCAAGAGCCAAGCAGGCATGCCAGGCCCAGGCGGCAATTTGATGGGAATGATGGGAATGCAATTGCCACGCGATGAAGAGCAACCAACGACTGGGAGGAGATCACAACATTAATTTTTGACAATTGTATACGGTTTATTAATAGAGGACTGGATAAACCAATCGGGGTATCGTACTTTAAGATCACAACCAAAAATGACCAACACCGAAACGCCCTACAGTGACCCTTTGCCAAATCTACTCCTTCAACTTTGCCTTCTTCAGACTCTCTACCATCTCCTCGCCAGATGGCCTCCGGCCTCTCTTCAGCACGTCACATGGGATAAGATCCACCTTCTCTAGTTCGGCTAAAACACTCGTCAACTTTCTCCGACCATCTAGTTCTTTCCTACTGCTATCAATTTGTGGTCGATAGTGTTCTGTTACTATGCTTACAGCGGCGCTGAAGACCCGGTATAACAGTAATCGTATTCCGGCGTTCTTCTCATCCTCTACCACGCTTTCTCCGCCTCCATTCCATCCTTCTAAAAAGCCTTCGGACGGCTTGTCAAAAGCGTCTGCAATCAGTGGATCGCCGAAAGCACCCAGACTCCAACTACGGAGACCAGTCATCTTGATCTCTTTGCCGGAGTAAGATGCACAGTCCTCACCCCCTCTTTCCACCATGACGTTCCGCTCACTGCTCACATCGAGCACGACTAAACGAGGTATTGTGACGGCATCCAGATGCCATGAGAGTCGTCGACAGTGCGCTCGGATGATAGCATAAGGAAGGAGTACCAATACGTCTTCGCCATCTCGCAGAATGCCTTCTAGTAACAGATTGAAGGCTTCCGACCACTTTTTGCACCCGACTGGTGGTGAAGGTAGTGCTGTTTGGGGACCGATATTCTTGCCATATGGATCAGGCAGCACACGACCAACAGTGCCGAAAGTGCCAGTAGGGGATGTGAGCGAAGCAAGTGCCCGAGCCATGGACCCAATTTGTTTGTCAATCTCCCGACGCTCAGGAATACTGAGATATACAGATAGTGTGGAAAGTGGGACACCACCAGTTGGCTCGGAAATCGTATAAGGATATGCCAATTCCCTATTATTTGAAGAGGACTTGAGAATCTTGGGAATCAGATTTGAAAGTGTTTCCGAGCCCGGAGTATCAATCCCACTGCATGGTGAGACTGCCCTTTCCAAATTTCTTTCTGTTCCAGCAATGAAGTGGACTAGTGTCGCTTCAGACGAGATGATTGCTGCTTCTTGTCGAAGTAGACGTATCATGAGACTTGGTGCGAACGAGAGAAGCAGTTTGCGGTCGTCGGACATATTGAGCTGGTATAGTCTCGGAAGTTGTGTTGATGAGATTTCTTCGACAGGACCCAGATTTGCGTTTGGTACCACATGGCTGAGAATCTCTTTCAGCCTTCGGACTGGTAGGCTGTACATGTGTGAAGTTATTTGCGATCGAGCAGGCACAACTGTCCTGGGAGATGACATTTCCGATACACGCAACTCGATACTGCGGCGACTTTGTATTGATAAAGACATGGGAATATTTGGCAGTGATGTACTGCGAGAGAGCGGAAAGACACGCTTATGGCTCAACAAGTAGCTGAACCAAGGCTGCAACAAGATTGTGCACAAAGTCCTTCCCCTCGATTGTGGTCCTTGATGCGTACGCGTATTGCGTTTGGTGTAAATTACGAGATTTGTGGTCTCTTCGAACATATATCCTTCATCGAAAAGTGGACGGGAGCGAAAAACAGCTAAAAGGAACGTAAACCAGGTGGGCGAAGGGAGGCGATTCACATATCAGGAAGGGGATTTAATATTCGATCAGACACCTAGAGCGGTAAGTACATCCACAGTGCAAAACCGGGACAAACCAACAAAGCAAGGATACGTCTATAAGCATGTTCCCACCCGAAGGAAAGCGATACGGTACTTTCGGTACCTTCAGCTTGTCACTCCCAGAGATGTGATGAAACTCGGTCTTATCCATGACCTTGGAGCCTTGAGGGGAAGAGGGCCAGACCGATTGGGTACAAAGGAAGCGAGGAAGCTGAACCGATTCATGGGGAAGAAGAAAAAAAAGTTCTATTGTACCGAAAAAGGCACAATTACTCGAGTGTGATAGCTGGTACCGTACCAGCAGGTATCCACTACCCTGACAGTCGGGCTCCCGGAATCTTACGCTGTGCCGCCCGGTGCGCATGGGCGGCGGGGGATCGTACAGAGAAGCGGTGGGGATGGACATTGGCTTCTTACCTCATCTACCTACAAATTGCCCTCCAAGACTTCTGTTTTCCCCCTCTTACAAGCCCGAGGAAAGCGTTCTCAACACTAGACTTTTGATGTGCAAAAGAGGTATCGGGTTTGGTTCCGCCGTAATGCGGGGTCCCTCTATTCCTGGATACGGTGGTTTTCTCCGGGGCGGACTCAAGACAGGTTCGTGGGGACAGGCTTGATAATCTCCTGCTGGTCACACTTTGGCCAGATGGGAAGAAACCTTGAATGCCATGAAAATCACGAAGGGAAATATGGGGGTTAAGACAACGTCAGATCATTCGAATGCGGCTTGCATCGGTTTTTCCAGGATACAACAGACTTGCACTTCCAATTCCGACTACTCGTATCCGGTCCCGTCGTGGGCACAAAGTCAATAATATCCCAAGGACGTGGTTCACAAGATAAAGCTAACAAAAGGGCATTGGATGGGCCGAGGCTAGATCAGCCAGTTCGATCATCTCAAAACGGTTGCCCTAAAATTTGTCCAGAATTGCACTTTGAACCTCTGGATAAGATGCTGCAACTCCAGCCCGAGGCGACCAACTCATCAAAGTTGTGTCAAGGGAAACCTAAGCCAAGACCGTTTTTCCCCAGCGACACCATTTCGAGAAAATGTCTCGTTAATTTTGAGCTGATGTGGTTAGCACGTTGAACATACAGACTGAGGATCTCCCGATTGGTAGCGAGTTAGCGAACTTGCTGTCTCAGGGGTGTCACGGACGGGAATGGATAGAAGTTGGAGCATGCAATTGGTTGAGGGCAATGGAGGGGTACCATCACAGTAAGTAAAAGGGGAAAAGCCACTAAATCTATTGTTTGTCGCAGGTAAAAAAAAAAGGGCTACATGAGAATAAAATCTTTTGTGAATATACTGATAGAACAGGTTTTGAAAAACTTGGGGAAAACTTACTGTACAGTAGGCTATAATAGAAGACGGGTTACCAAATGTCGAATCTACTCCGGGGCAGGCCGCTACATACGAAACAGGCAACCAGGTTCCTTCTTGCCTCACTTGAAGATAAACATAAGTGCAAAGCGACAGTGGTTTAAGAGGTTTCATTTTGGGAGTATGTACATGCGGCACGGCAATGACGCTCGGGAAAGATTGCTACTCTCTGACCGCATGAGGCTCATGCAACGCACCGAAAAGATCTAGAAAAATTGCCGATATTTCCTACTTCGATTCCGAGGAGTCGGCAGTCAGGGTAGCCGTATCAATGGAAACCTCAACCTTGGGGCCCTCGTCCTTAGCAAACTCGTCTTTAGAGTCCTCCTTTCTCTTTCCGCCTCGCTGCGCATTTTCAGACTGGGCTGCTGGTTTTTGAATGGGTTGGTAGAGCTCGGATAGATTATATCGTTTAAGTGATTCCCAATCACCTCCTACAACGCTCATTCCGCACACAGTCTAAGTTTTGTGTTAACAGATGAATGCATTGAAAGTACAACGTAGCACTACATGTCGCTGAAATTGGAGAGTGCGGAGGATTGAGAATTGTCTAGGGTAAATCCTTACCTGGTAAATTTCGACTATAATCACCTTGTCAGGTTTAGTGAGGTTGACAGGATGTATATCTTTGATGGAAGATGCAATTTGTTCGATTAAAGGGCCTCGTTTGAGAGATGTGTGGTTGCGGATAGTGGGTCTTATTGCATACTGGTTTAAAGTTAGCGCACAGAAGTAATCTAATATCTTAAAGAAGATGCATCTGCATAGCGATTTTGCTTCCCAATTCTTTTACTTACCGAACAGGCTGCTTCCTTGGGTTTGCCTTTCCCGCCATCCTTATCTTCGTCTGCATCTTTCGGTGTGTCGTCGATATTGAGTTGAAAGTGCTTACTCAGAACGGTATTTCCTACTTCTGCAAGACCCTTCTCCGTGGCTTTCCCGATTAACGTCATTGGTGTGAGTCTGTTCACATATCTGGTCAATCGGACTTCAGGCTTCGAAGCGATCTCGAGGCAAATTCGATGTACGAAGTCGACAGGATCAATTGGTGGCTGAACTTTGAAAAACAGGACACATTCAATGTCAATACGCACGGAAGAAAAGAGCTTCGGTTTATCTTGAGTCTCGGTCAAAGCTGCTGCTTCTTTCTGAATAGAGGCCTCGATATCGACTTCTTTTCCGTCCTCGTCGTCATCTTCGGGCTCCTGCGTCAGGCCGTAGAATTTCTCGGCGAACTATGACATATAAGCACGATCTGCATTACTTTGCATTGTTTAAACACAAACCTGATATAAAATGCTTTTCAGCTCGGTGGTTGCTTTTCCTTCCTGGCCTCGCGCGCAGGTGGCCCAAATCCCAATGTCGCCAGGTGCAATTGTCACTCGCACTTCATCTTTTGCTTTATGATTTGGAGTTTTCCACTTTCCACCGGATCCACCCTATAGCAATTAGCTCTTTCCTTCGACTTGAAGTATGGCTGGCGGGTAATGAATGACGTTATGGATTGCCCGACAGGACCATAATAGTGAAACGATGGCCAAAAATAAGCAGAAAGAGATCATTCCGTCCAACAAGAGAAAGATACACCAGAATGAAGTATTGGAAATCAATTGGGAAATCTTAAGAAGAGGATTCCAATCGTGAATCTCTTGCGATATTGGTTCATCCGAGCGTGTAGACAGCAAAAATGAAACCGGCGTCTACGTATACAACGTATACACACAGAGACGAATCAATGACGCACCTTACTTCTCTTGAAATCTTGCTTTCCACCGCTACCGTTTGGGCCTTCCTTTCGCTTGTTAGAGCTCATCGTAAGGCGTTGCTTGATATTTCAATTGTCGAGGAGGTTTAGGACCAGGAAGCCTGGCTTCGAGAAAATAATAGGTACCGCTTTATTTAGCTTAGCGTTGTGGCCTTAGGTCTGAGGCAGCAATTCGGTTTTCATTCACTCTTACAGTACATACTGTACAGGACACCCAAAATAAACCACACCAAAACTAATTCTCTACCACTTTGACACTTCCACCACAACACTACAACACTACAACAACACTTAATTATAAGTTTAACGAACTGGAAGATACTCCTTTATTAGCTGAGCAAAACGCACTTACTAGCTTTATTTAAATCAAATTATACAAAATGTGGGGCTCACATTTACCCAGTCTTAGCGTTTATTTTAATTTTTTAAGCTCGCCCTACTTTTCCTAATACAGCTTGACTAAGGCTTATATAAAATTCTAGTAAGTGCATTCACATTATTTTCGTCTAATTACTCTACACCGCAATTAAAAATATAGTTTGAATGGCTAATCTAAAACCGTTCTAACTAAGGGTTAAAAGTTGGGTTTGGTGTGGTTCACTTTGGGTATCTGTACTGTATGGCCAGGTCGACCAACACTTATTTCGAAAATTACTCTCGCTTGAATAGCTCTCGTCCAATTGTGGATCACAGTGGGTGCCATTGTATTGGGATTTATTTAACTATAAACTACGTTCCAATCCATCAAATAAAAAACGGCAGTAAGAGTTAACTGGTACTTTATGCCACCAATTGTCGATCCAAGCAATCAAACTATATAGATAATGTTTATATGTGTGTAAAACTTGCAAAGGGTACTTGGTTAATGGACATCTTTCTTTGGTACCAGTATAGTTCCTTTGTAGGCCCTTGTCCCAGGGAAAGGTGAAATATGGTATTTCGCCTCATTTATTAAACAATACTAATGAAGAGTATCTCATCCCTTCGAGACTCGAGAGTGCCGGGTGCGGTCGTGCGTTCCTAGTAGAACAAAACTATTCACTTTCCAAGCACTTCACGCGTATGCACATACTACTAATACTGATCACAAATACGAGTACGTAACGCATGTTACTAGTAGTGGTAGATATATTACAATTTAGGGACGATCTTGTAAAGGAAAATAGAAGTGATAATATCCAAAGAATCTCTAGATATTTCTCTCTATATTTATACGCGTCGCTATACTATTTATATGGTAGCTAGTATACCGAGCAAAAAAATCTATTTATATCTTTATTACCGTGTTTTTACGTATTAAGGTTTAAGATCTATAAACCTACTTTCCAAGGTCTTAAGCCTTAATTTAACCTATATATTAGATCTATGAGTGCGTACGACCGCACCTAGTACTCTCGAGTCTAGAAGGGATACTAAACCTAGTATAGTGACTCAATTGTGGTTTATACGACTTTAATAGCTACCGGTCGATCCCGTCGCGACTTTAATAACCTTTTGCCCTATACTTCGTAAACCCACTTCCATACCCTGTTTTGCCTCCGGACGTAGGCGAATTTTTAAAAAGCATATCTTAAAGACCTAGACTTTAATACCGCTTTATCTATAGGAATAAAAGTTTAAGGGTAAAAGTAGAAATTAAAGCTATTTAGAACTCTAGTACGTAGTTGTTACGATATGGTCTTAGCTAGCCGAGACCTCTTGTCTCTGCTGCCTGACCTGTCTCGGTAGCCTAGGTGGATGCCTAGTATTCTAGCAGCCTCCACTCGGTCAGGGTTGTCTTATAAGACTCCCTAGCCCCCTTAGCTAGCTTCCCTCCTTATGCTTACTCCATTCCACACTGTGTCCTATTCGTCTTCTAACAGTAGTACTTATTATTTAATCCCGAATTAAGTAACCGTAAAAGCGTAAGTAGCTTACTACTCTAAAAGGTATACTTAGGAACACGGTATTAGAACCCTAATTTAGATAGTCTAGGTAATTTCTTAGCTTAGTTACTACTATATCCCCTCAACGCGGCATATGTACATAAGACTTTTTAAGGTTACAACACCCACTTTATCGATTAATTTCCGTAAACAAGCGTTTTTTTAAGCATATTAGTATCAAAAAGGTAAAATTGAAGCTATCGCGAAGGACGTCTAAAAATGAGAATATGCTATGCTAATCAGAATCCCCACTACACAAGGGTATTTCGCAAAATGCACACTCTCGTCTTGTTACTTTGATGCCTCTTGGATTATAGTTTTGAGGGTTAGGGAGGGTTAAGCGACTATTTTAGGGTATATCTTCGATTATTTTAGGTACGGAAAGACCGAATTATGGCATGTAGGATAAATACTATTTTTACGTCATATAACAACCAACCTTAATTGCAATAGTTGTAAATCACTTATTTATATTCGAGAGTCGATTCTAAGGTATTGTCAGGGACAAAACAGGAGACTGTCAAAATGAGCTGTAAAAAGTAGATTGAAGTGTGTAGAGCTAGCTAAGGGAGCGAGCAGGGCTCTAATATATAGCTGTCTGTCGGCCTGGAAGTGTCCGGAATAGGACTAGCGCCTTCTATAGAACATGCTAGTGCCAGATAGTAGAGCCAGGAGTGCTCGTGAGTGCTCGTGTTGTAGCAGGTATGATATAGACGTTGAAACAATCGCAAGGCTTAAATCGCAAAGTGGGTACAAAGTGGGTATCGTGAGCTTAAAAAGTCTTATGTACATATGCCGCGTTGAGGGGATAGTAGCCTATTAAACAACCTCTCTATTTTTTAATTTCTAAGTTATAATTCCTAAGTTCTACTATCTTTATTTAAGGTTATTCGTACTCTAGCAGGGCAGAATTTTAAAACTTGCCCGTATTATATTTACTTAGTTCTAAAAAGCGGCGGTTTATTGCTAAGAGGCTATTAAAGTCGCGGAGTGATCGACCGGAGGCCATCAAGGTCGTATAATCCTCAATTGTAACGTTTAACTTTCGAATATAAGGGTTTGCCGGAAAATTCACTCACGGAAAGTCTAAAGATGACGTCAAACCATTTCAAGCCAAACGACAAAAGATTGGATGGACAGCTTTAGAGCCTCGCTTGTTTGTTGATTTCTTGATTTATTCGCTTCACACAACTAACACTAACTTCCTGTCTCTCCGCAACCGGCACTAAGAAACTAATAGGAACCGAAGCTTTGAACCATTTAGTCGTTGTTGGCGTGTCCTCTGACACCACCAAATTGTTTGCAGAATCCCTCCCACTATTAAAAACGATTAGTTCCTGTTTACTCAACCCTGGAGGGTGCTTAAGAAGGAAGATAATTACTTCAACACCACCAATGCTCTCGGATATACTGCCGCAGAGTACTGTTGTACCTGGAATGATATTGTGGACTACAGTGCAATCGTTGCACTGTTCACCATCTTCAGTGCCTGTGATGTCCTGTCTGTAGGCCTCGCATGCCTTGGCGGTAATTTCATCGTTGAAGATTGGCTAAGGCGGTTTATTAGTTGCTGAAGATATTGGATTGGTTCCAGAGACTTACACTGTCGGTTTCTTTGTTGAACCCAGTAGAACAGGATGCTGCTGAGTGCATGTTTCGTTTTTGTACTTGTATATAAGGAGTGGGGCTTGAGATTACGCTGACAACAAGCGTCAGTATTCACATTCTCTTTCCGCATGTCGAGGAGACATACCCAGTTGCCAAAGCGGCAATGACGAGGATTGTTGGGAATTGCATTTTGTTGTATGGGTAAATATTTTCCGATGGAATTATGAGCTGAAAGATTGTGAAAGATCAAAAGAATGAATGTGTCCAACGAGGAATGTATGGGAAAGACTGTGATGTGATTGTGATCTGGTGTCTGAATAATGGGAGAACTTCAGTGGATTTATATATTACTTCCACTGACTTACAGTTTCCAGATAGGCGTGTGTCCCACGATCTTGCCAAGTGACAATCACACTTGCATAAATCGAATTCCGAAGAACATCCACAACTATTCTTGCACAGAATCTGAAAGATGTCTTCCATTTTGGACACAGGGTTTATTGGCCAGCGCGCCTGAGTTTAATTTCCCACAAAGTTGACGTTGAAAGTTGACCGCAGTACTCCGTACATAGGCCCACCCTCTTTTCCAGACGACAAGTCCCAGGATCCAGTGGCTCTCCCCCCCTCTTTTGTCACTTTCTGATATACCTCCACATGAATCGGACAATTGAATTGGCTTAGAGGGCTAGATTGTAGAGTTATACCCTGCCTATAACAAGTCGTATACAGGGGAGGGGGCGACGCGTGCTGTCCAGACCCTATTAGTAATAACCGGAACTAAGCGCATTCGTGGCAAACGTAAGTAAGATACTGATAAGAAGCCTGGATTTTCTAGATACGTGCTTAAAATTATTTATCTGGCACTTGTTGTGTCCAAATAAATATACACTACAGTACTGGCACAACCCTTCATAGAAACGACTCAATGAGCTGGGGCGAACTGAAGAATAAGTGACGTGCTGGTAAAATTATAGTTAAGCGAATTCAGTTCTGATGACTACTTTCACGGACACCCCGAAAGTCACGTTTTGCATCACAACCATGTTCCCTGAACTATTTCAGGTAAAAAAAATATAAATTAGAAAAGAGTCGCGCTCGATTTACGAATCAACAAATCCATCCCCCCTGCATTTCTTGACAGGATACTCCTCCGAGATACAAATACTAATCGTCCCCTTTGGCCAACTCAATTTACTATACTCTCCACTCTCATATGAATCACTCGAATAAGAAATCTTCTCCCCTACTTCTCCAACACAGCCTGTCATCTTGTACCCCTCATGACGGTTAGTCCATAGGTTACTCACAACGACCCCATATTTTCCTTTTGGCACGGTAAAAGTGTATGCGGTCGAATAAGAAGACGTCCAAGTCCTTCCCTTCTCGACCCCGAAAGAGATGCCCAGCATTTCCGAAAAGAAATTGAGAGAGCCCGTCGTAGAAGTCGTGATCGAATTCCCAATCTCGTACCCGTCTGTCACGGCGATGGTTACGTCTGTAGAATCTGCTTTGATGGCTGTAGACATTGGGACGTCATCCCCAAGAAATCTCTGGATGTTTGTGCTGACTATGATGTCTTGTTTACGCTTGCAATCTCGTTTAACGAGGGAAGAGTCGAAAGTGTCTCGGTTGTGGAGTGAGTGTGTAAAGTTCGGCGGCGGCATCAGGTTGTCGGTTTCGGTGAGGTAGGCGGCTTTGTTTACTACTTGGATTTCGCCATCGACGAAGGCAAGCATTTCATCCACGGAAAGTGCTCGCGGAATGAGCGCGCTGGCTGATACGGTGGCACAGGTGCTGGCGAGAGCAAAGCCAATGAATGGTGCGAGATACATGCTTGTGGTGTATGATGATAGTTGCTTATGAGATGACCGTGAAGCAGCAGAAAGTCGAACCAGAGAAGGGTAATTATATATGGAGGAGATGGTATGAGGAAGAAACTCGTTTGTTTCGATGATCTAAAAATGTTTCGCGGAGTAGAGGGAGATACTTATATCACAAAATGAAGCAGGCATTTTCGACATCTCCAATCTCATGGAATATCTTCGCGGTACAATTCCATTCCAATATGAATCAATCCTGGAATACTTCAGGATGAGCCCCCTGAATATGAGGAAACATTCCATGGCGTCCTCAAAACTGACGAAACATGACTTCCGCACTTGGGTTTGTGGCTTAGGTACTATATCAAAGCTTATAAGTATGGGTAGTTGGAGGCGAAGCACTTTCCTAGTCTCAAAGAGGCTTGTGCGTAAACTACGGGAATAATCCACTGTCCACCGTCCACAACACATGTGAGCAATATCTCCGTTGAAATATTGGCAGAGAGTGTTTCGCAATGATCACGTTTAACATTATTCCTTCTTGTTTACATATCACTACTTCGTTACTTCTAGCTTTTTTGCGGAGTTTTAATTAACCTTCAAGCAGCATGGCCTTCGAGGCACCCCTCAAGCAATTCACCTTCTTTGACAAGGGTTATTTCCCCGGTGGCACCACAGAAATTAATCAAGCTTTTAACCCCCGGGGCGGGAGGAAATATGATAGACGCGCAGCTGAAAATCACGCCATACTACAGTATTTTAATGGGATTAACGTACTACTACTATATAGTTCCATTACTGTGCGATATGCCTTTGCTAAAACATCGTTTTTTAGTTAATAGAACGCGTAGATAAACTGCTCTTTAAGCAAAGGCTGCCCAAGAAACGGTATAAAAATTCTTGAAAAAGACCCTCATACTGTATAGTTGGTTTTGATATGATCTACGTACATGGTATAACTCTTAGTTGGCCACCCCTTTAAATGGCCTGCCGCTAACGCTCAGCGATCATCTAGAAGTAAATGAACTACTACTTTTCTAACGGAATAGGTCGCGATTTCCATTCTACTAGAGTACTCAAGTCCAAATAACTGTAAAGGATAAGTCTATAGGCGAATTTAGGAATGAAAGATTAGAGAGATTATCTACACTAGAACACCTACTATTTTAATAGTAGTATGGCTAGAAATTCACCTAGACCATCTAAACCAGGCCCTTTGATCGCGTTCCTAGGCATTCTAGATTATCCTAGAGAATATTGGAGGTAGCTACTTAGGTGTTCTTCTGATCACAGAGATTAATAAGCACTCCTAGAGTTGCGAATAGCTTTAACTTACTAAATTCCTATCTACTCTTACCTACTATCTACGTAAAGCAGCAGTTATATCCAGGGGCCCAAACACCCCTGACACTGTCTTTTAGGGACCTTTTCAGAGTCCAAGGCAGTTTTTTCCTACGACAGATATGCCTTCAATTGTACAAGACCTCGCCTACAGTAGGTGCAGAACAAGGTGTATAATTGAGTTTGTAGCCCTGTAAACCATTGAAGTCGTACTATTGAAATTTTGCATTTCAATCCCACTAGAACACATTCAATTTCCTAAAGTTTGTATGTAATCAAGGTGGTTCCTTCTTTCACGGATCTATTTTTGTAGTTTCTACTGTAAGAGGGTTTGTTCCGCACTGTCTCGAGCTAGCTTAAGTCTTGAGAGGTGCATGATTGGTTATTGATATCATGAATCGAACTGTTGAATAATTCTTGATTAAACCATGTACCATGCTATGATTGCGCGGCATTCTTAGTTCAACGATAACTCACAGCATGTGGAAGTCTCATCTTTTGTTGATAATCGTCGTCTTCCTTATCAAGTTTCTTACAAGAATTTTGATATCTAATTTGGTCAAATCCAGAGAACCTTATCGAACAATTGAAAATGGCAATTTCTGAATAGCCTATCGGAACAGATATGCAATTTATCATACGGAATCCATTCCATTTTCATCAAACTAGCTACCTACATGAAAGGGATCGTATTCTTCCAACAGTCCTAGAAATCAATTTCCTTGATATCCGGACCAAAACATCAATAAGCTCCATTTCCATGCATTCCGCGAGGGGGGAAAAAAATAACTCCTTTCCTTCATCCATCCTCCCATAGGACTCATCTTGCATCCTCCAAGCCAAAGCCCAAAGGCAAAACTACCCATTGCTTTCAATTCCGCCTCCCAATCCCCAAGAATATCCATTCTTCCCTTCAACCAAGCAAGCACCCCTCAAACCTCATTGAAAAGACCCCAATCCTTAATCTTGAAAGTTTCCCAAATCCTCGCCGCAATCTCAACACTGTTCGCAATCAACTTGCCCTGTTTCCCCATCTGCATGTCGACTTCCTCCTCTGTATACTCACCCTTGATATGCGGGACATTGATTGTAATCAGAATATCTGTGCTCTCCTTCTCCAGCCGAATGAGCGTCAGCACGATAGCCGTGAAATCAGGAGCCTTGGAACCTGGCGCTGGAGGAGGTGTTTGGGTGGCGATTAAAGTATAGCATGGTGTATCTTCTCTGCTTTGATTTAGCTGGTGACCACGTGATCATTTCTGTGAAATGATGAAATGAGGGGTGCGAGGGAGGATATGAAATGGCTTACGGAAGTTTAGAGAATTGCGTGTTAGTCGTGCTCCAGACTTGGACTGTGTCATCATCGGAATCGACGATATCTTCAAGATGCGTTGTTAAGGCTGCGCCGTCGATGGCTGGACCGCTGCCCGGTTGACCGACTCGTTCTGTAATGTCGAAGATGATGCTTGTGAAGCCATCTTTATCAAGGTAGACTTCTTGATGATCGGGAACTTGTCGGATGGTGCTGGGTTATCGAGTTAATATGTGGTGATGAGGTATGTAAAGGCTGGGTGGACTTACCTGACGTCGGCGAAATTGGAGGGGAGGTCCACGATGAGAGCCCCGCCAAAGAGGGGTGTACTGCGAAAGGAACCCGACATTTTGATGTTTGACGAGAGTGTGAGTGTGCTCTTTTCGTATATTGAGGAATTGATTTGAGAAGATTGGGATGATAATTTTACCCAGCCCTTGTTGTGCACTCTGCTATACTTGAAGCCTTTTGTACTTGGGCGATGATTCAAGGCAGAGTTGTTTGCTCACTCCTATTTTTGATGCCTAATTTCTCTGAGGCAGCCGTAGTTTCTGAAACGCTTGGGGACCAAAAGTATGTCAAAATGAGTCAACAAGAAAAAGAAGTTGCAGGTACAAAAAGTAAATGCCTGAATTGATATGGTTCAAATCGCAAAGGCAAGAAAGTTGGCAGATGAATGCCAAGTTCTGCATAGCCTTGCCAAATCAAAGATGAGGTGGAGTGGCTGACCATCCTGGTGCATCCATTCACCTTGCTTCGTAAAACCTCAGTTGGGGAGCAACTGATTGGCAAAAAGGATCACCAAACCTCCTTTTCTCCACCAAACCATGATCAAAAAAAGCAAAAAAAAGAAGATTCTGAATGCAGAAGTTTGGTTACAAAGATTGAATGAATGGAGTATAATGGGCATGAACCACGGTCATCTCTGGTAAAAGGCAAGAAATGAATTCTGAGCTAGTTTGTCCCACTCCAATTGACAAAACGTCTTATTTCAGATTACAAACGCATTTGTGGTGTGGCCCACTTTACAACCTTCTTTTCCGACCTTTTCCCGATGGCCCCACCCACCGCAAAGCTACGCTACCTAGGTAGGCAGGCCTTACTCTAGTATAACTTCAAAAACAGTATTACTTTGAGTTTTACTTCCAGCAGATATGGTTCTCCTGATCTCTTCCAAAATGTGGCTGTAAACGTGCCTTGAAATAAGAAAGACAGAGGTGTATTTGGTACCTATTCATATTTCATGCCAGACAGAGCTACTGCATTTGTACACAGTTGAACAATTAATACCACTGTGAGACTTCTGGTTCTAGGTAGACAGAAACTAAAGCGGTACTTGAAAATCTAGGCTAGGATAATTTGATCATCATTTCAAGAATCGTACTCGTAATTGCATGTTTTGACCTCCCATCTGCACAATTGGAAGCTCCAGTTGCACCTATCCCCATGCACCTGTCCTAGCTCTCACTCTCCACATAAACTGATAACCCCGCGATCCAGCTCCAAGCCTCACCAACATCAAGCTCGCTACCCCAACACCACAAACACAAACCACCACCACAATGTCTTCAGCAGCAGCCTGCATATTCTGCAAAATCGTCAAAGGTACCTCCAATCCCACAACCGCCTCGCGCATCCCTCAATCAACCTCCCAAGTCCCAGCAACACAATAGAAACACCAGCACTCTGCGCGCAAGCTAACCGACCCCCAGGCGACATCCCCTCCTTCAAACTCTTCGAATCCGATAAAGTCCTCGCATTCCTGGACATCAATCCGCTGTCGCGTGGTCATGCTGTATGTCCCTTTCCCTCCAGTCCCCGCTGGTTTTCCCCGGTTCCCTTCGGCGCATACTTTATACGCCTGTCGCAAGATAGGTTATGATACAAGCGGGAGATAGGATAGAGAAGAAAGACAGTCAGCTAACGAACAAAATAAAGCTAGTTATCCCCAAACACCACGGCGAGAAATTAATCGATATACCAGATGATCAATTATCCGAGATCTTGGTAAGTCTACATCTTCTATCCCACCTACATTTACCCCTCCCACCCATACATCCATACGAAATCTCCTCACAGTCAAGGAGTCTCTGTGATGAGAGAACTAACACCAAGAACCACACAGCCCGTCGTAAAAAAACTAGTCAAAGCAACCGGAGCAGAGAACTACAACGTCCTGCAAAACAACGGCCGAATCGCACATCAAGAGGTAGATCATGTAAGTCCCCCCCCTCCCCCTTTTCCCATCCAAACACATGAGTTATAACTAACCTCTACCTCCTAGGTTCATTTCCACATGGTAAGTCCACTCCAACATCACGTCATACATAAAATCAAATACAATACAATTTCGGAATCGAGATTCAAGGAAGATTATGATGAGGGAAGAAGTACTGACACCCGAAAAATAGATCCCCAAACCCAACGAAAGCGAAGGAATGTCCATCGGCTGGCCCCAACAGAAAACCGACATGGAGGGATTAAAAGCTTTATTAGCAGATATCAAGTCGAAGATGTGAAAGCCTCACTTTACTTCACATTTACAGATATCCATTTCACAACCAACAAGGACTAGCGAAATACGCCTATCAAGTAAATCCCCACAAACAGAAGCAAGAAACAAACAAAGGAAGGAGAGTACAGAACTTACTCAAGAGAAAAAACATGATGAAAATGAGATTAATGATAATGGTAGTACCTAGTATTTTGATTGGAAAGAAAGTGGTGATTCTCGTAGTCCAAAAAAACTACTTCATATATACTGTACTTCGCTCGAGCCTCGGGACGCCCATTCATTATGCAAATCTCTTTCTTTCTCGCTTTCTTGAGACTATACCATCCACTGATGAGTCCCCTCGTGCTCATCTTGACTCTTTGAGAGAGAGACACCCTTATATTCCAAAATACCAACCAAAGCAACGCCCGAAGTCATCAAACATCTATTTCTTGATGCGCATTACTAATTTCGCTCTCCACTCCTCATCTCGAATCTAGCCTTATCCTCTAATTCAGATCCGTCTGCGATGTCTCTGCTGGTTTTGCACCATTGACAGCAGGAGGAGCAGTTGCAACAACAGGCGTAGGAGAAACCTCCGCCCTCTGTGGATAAAACACCGGCCGTTCCCCCTTTTTAATCAATCCCACACGATCATAATAAGATCTTGCCCTAACATATGGATCCAATACCCAATAGCCATCCTTCAGGCTCGTCGCAAGTCTACTTCTCTCCTCTTTAGCCTTGGTCGCATCCGCTGCTGCTAGGGCAATCCAATCCGTGGTCGCCTTCTCAAATTCTTTGACCGTGTTTTCGCGCTCGGCAAGCAGTTTGTCGCGCGTCGCAGTGTCTTTCATGAGGTCGTTTTCAGTGGGCGAGGGCTCGATGTATTTGTACTCCCAGTCTTCGTCGCCGCCTAGTTCTTTAATTATATTTGAGCGAGGGACAAATTCTTCCAGTTCGAGGTTGTTGTTTGTGAAGTGCACTTTGGAGGCTACAACAGGGTCTAACCAGCCACGGATGATTTTCCAGATTCCTAGTTTTGTTGTTAGATTTGAATTCTGAGTTTTGAGATTGCACTGACCTTGAAAGATCCAGGGAGCTTTGTGGACTATTACTACACCTAGACTTTCTGGATAGTTTGCTTCGAAACACTTGATCATGAATTTGACGGGGCCGTAGTCCATATTTGCCATGGAAAATCCTGTTAGGTCGAATATGATGCACTATGATAAATCAGTCAAGCATTGTTTTGGTGGAAATTGACAAAACCTACCGCAGTATCTACAGGAGGCATAACAACCATTCTCCCAATTTCTATCGTGAAGACGGTATATTTCTCCAAACTCTCTTCGCTCTGCTCTCCTTGTTTATGAAGTCTAGCTCGTACGAAACACATCGGTCTTCCCTCATTATCCAGACCATGGAAAAAGCTTTTTCCCATTCTCATTTGACTCAGGAAATCCTCTCCCATCTTCTTTCTCGCGGGGTCATCACTGTTTGCATCCTGCAAGAATTGAAGCTCGCCATTCTTCACGAGATCATCATCCACATGAACATCCTTTGATCTCCATTTCATGGTAGATATCATCATTATCAGCGCTCGGTCAACATCCCATTTTCTTGCGCGCAAGAACCTCAACAGAAGCGCATCGGGATGATCATGTTTCACCATACCCCAGAAAGTAGCTCTAAGGGATTCGGGTGATTGACTCGCCAATGCGTCGTGGAATTCCTTCGTCTGTCCGTACTTGTCATCCTCCCCGGATCCTGGAGGAGTTGCTGGTCCTGATTCCGATTTCGTAACTGCGCTATCTTTGCCACTTCTTCGAAATAGAGATCTCTTCTTCTTGGGCTTCTTCCCATCTCCTGCCTCCTCTTTGACAACGCTATCGTCCACTTCAGCGACTTCGTTTTCTGCTATTCCAAAGACCCTCAATGTTGCGATCCATAGTAACTTGAGTTTTTCTTCCTGTTCTGGGGTCAAATTCCCCACTCTTCCAACCTGGTTTTCTTGTGCCATGATGTATTCGTAGAACTCTTCAATTTGTAGAACTTCAGGTGCGGCTTTCGAGTCTGATGAGAGGTATCTTTCCTCCTTGTAACGTTTGCTATCGTCGGGAAAGTATGCGTATAATAGCGCAAAGAAAGACACAATCGCAACAGCAGACCAGGAACTGTAGCCGCGTTGTAAAGGAGCCGGGGGTTTTGGATGCGCTGTAAAGGGCTTTCCAGATGTCTTGATGCTGTAAATAGGTTGTCGCGATACTCGTAAATGAGACAAGGATTTACTTTGCAGGGAGTTTTGACAAGTTGTAGATCGTAGTGAATCGCGCAAGGAGTAACGATGCTGGACCTGGGTGAATGTGGAAGAATTATAACTTTGATTTCGTCGTTGTGTCAGGTCAGCGCTACGCTTGCAGCGGAGATTGCTGGCAGTGCTGAGGCGCAAGACAGATGTAGGCGCAATGTGATTGCGCAAGTTCGCAGGACGGGAGATGAACAGAATTCCGATTGTTTCTGTTTTCATCGACGTTTCGTGGGAGGTCGTGCGAGAGGGCTTGCGAGTGGTCTTGCGAGTGGTCTTGCGAGGTCTTGCGGCACAAGTGACAAGTATTCCACCGAAGAGAAGGAAGAAGAGGTAGGTGGGGGTGAGGGTGGTAATGCGCCAATATTGGCAGAGAACGATGCCAATTTATTCTCAATGCAATCAAGTACGGATGAACTCGAACACAAGACAAGTGATTGTGCGATCGTCTTGCGCAGTGCAAAAGCGCAAAGAGAAAATCGGTAGAGCAAAGGTTGCGTATGCTGAGTACGAGTACTGTACATCAAGTCCCTGACCAATTTCGATCCTCATTGCCGAACGAGCCGCAGCCGCAGCCGCTTGCCGTGCCTCCAGCTTTCCTTGGAACAAGCGTCATCAATATCAAGATCTGCATAACATTGCATTACTTTACACAAGTAGCTATGAAGATTGAATGCAGCAGTATGAGTACTCCTAGTACTCGAGTACTGGTCAAGAATAGCTAACGAAATAGTTCTTTGATTGCTTCACCCAACCTACAAGGAGAATTCATTACTGTTTTAACATTTTTAAATACGAGTACTGTAACCAGTTGGACTAATTGACCATCAAGGAAATCCAATTCTTCTGGAAAGTTTACTCACAAGCGAATGACTGATATTGATTGGCCCGCTCACCACAACGCGGGGTGAGCATTCAACCTCTCGCATAAATAATCCTCGGCCCGCTTAGAACCATAAACACCGCGTCGCAACAAGAACATCCACAGCCTCGCCATCCAACACTGAATTCCATATAGAGCACTGTACAAGGTCCAGTCTCTACAACCAAACTCCCAAAATGTCCTCCACAACCCCCCTTGCAACCAGCAGCACCAAACGCTCCACCTCCGGCACGCGTCGTCCCATCTCCCGCCCAACGACCCCTCTCCGCCCCTCATCACGCTCCTCCCTACGCGACTCTCGTCGAAACAGCGCAGGAGGAGGCTTCTCTGATGCGCCCATAGAGACCTTTGAGCCTGCATTTGCGGAGCTGTCGGATTCCATGGCGGATTTGGAGGCTAATTTTATGCATTTGCAGTTGATGCATGAGAGTCTTGCACGGTTTAGTGAGAACTTTGCGAGTTTTTTGTATGGGTTGAATATGAATGCTTTTTGTGTGGATTTTCCCGAGGTATGTAGGCAGAGGCAGGGGAGTGCTTATTTGGGTTTATGATGAGGTGAGCTGATGTTTACTAGGCGCCTATTCCCGACTCTTTCAAAAGGGCTAGGGATCAAGATGTTGATTTAGGTATGCGTGGGAATGTCGCCATTTTTGGACGGCGCTAATCATATCACAGGAAGATCTACTAATTCAGAGAGATTCCGTGGAGAAATTGATGGGGAAACAACATTTATGTACGTCATGAAGTGCTTGTCTTTAAGTACGCTCAATACTAAATTCTGCAGGACTACCGACACATCCTTCGTCGAGAACCCACCTACATCCTCCAAACCCACCCCCAAGTTCGCAACCCCAGCCCCGGCATCGCGAACAGCCAGTGGAGGTCGTGGAGGCATTCCTTCTGCCAGAGGCGGCAGTGCGCGAGGCGGTGTTCGAGGAACTCGAGGAAGTGGTTTGGCTAGAGCTGCGAAAGGTCGTACTGTGAGATAGCGAAATATACCCCAATTGTGATTTTTTGGTAGCCTTTCATACCAGTCCTCTTTGATATCGCTTGAGTCGGGTTTGTTGTGAAGTGAGCATCCTCAAGTCGCCTGTTCTTCGCCTACAAGTTCCGAGTCCTCCATTTCTACTTCCATATCCTGTGTTTTCTCTTTGGCGGCCTGTCGAGGTCCATTGTCAATTCGCATACCAACTGCAGCTTCCGCCTCAGCTTGTGTATATGCTCCTTCTTTCAACAGCTTGACTCTGGGTATCTCAATCAGCTTCCAAACACCTGCTTCTTAGCGATTTTCAAGGTACCTTCTCTTGTGTGTGCTTCCCTTTCGGTGGCCAACAAGACTATGCTCGCTCTCAAACCATTTCGCACACTCGACACAATAGAATTCTCCTAGACCCGGAAGGTCCTCCGCAGCCTTAGTACGTTTATATTGTTCTAGATGTTTTGGCGAACGTAAATCGGCCTCGACTTGATCGACATCTCTGCATGTGGGTGTCAGCTAGGTTGAGGTGGAATGGATGGCGGGGCACAAATGTCCATGCGCCGCACACTCCAACTCTTGAGAAAAAACTAAGAATTACCTCAGACGTCTTCTCGTCTTGGTGCGAGTGGTTTTCTGAGGAATTCCCATGATTGATGAGTCGTGGAATGTGTCGGTAGATGAATGCGCAAATTGCGATTACGGACTGGAATTGGTGGTTGGATTTCGGGAAGGCCAGGAAAAAAGTTTCTTCGTATGGGTGGGAGAGGCAGGTCCGAGGCTGAAGTGGAAGGAGGAAAGGCTGAGGCCCACTAGCGAGTCAAGGATGTTTTGAAAGGTGCGATGTTGATTCGTGTCAAATACCCCACCAAAGGCTCCGTAGGTCCGTATGGAATTTCGTTTGTGTGCGGATGGTTTTCATTTGAATTGCAATTGGTCCATGGGGAATTTTTGGATGTGGGATTTCTGTGCTCTAAATTACATAGCTGGTCTTCAGCCACCGATGCAGCTAATTGACCATTCGTTATTAGTCAAGTTGGACACATAATGTAACGACCGAATCACAAGCAAAATCCATCAGCCCTTTCTAAGGCCTCGAGGGAAAACACCTCAAACCTAAGCCTTGACTAGCGCGGAAATAAAAACTTCACTCTGTCTGCAGGTAAATTCTGCAGCAGTTGATTGGTCCGTTGCCGCGGTCCCACTGAACACAAAATCCCGAAATCGGATTTTTACGACCCCGGTCGGCCGTTCTTGCCTGACATGCTCACGCCCATTGAAATGCACGCACGCTGATTGGCGCTCGGCCCAGTGATAACGCTTGGTGACGGCAGCGGCCACCTCTCCCTCGTTAAGCTGTTCCCAGGTTTAAGCTCGGTAACTTCTTCCCACCTCAACCCTCCCACTTCCTCTTCTTTTCCTTTTCTCCTCCATATTCTTTTCTTGTGATACCCTCAATTAGTATCTCCTCTCCGTCCACAATGTTGGCTACGCGACAGGTTTTGGGCATGGCCCAGCGGCGAGCAGTCGCCTCGCTGGGCATCCGCCGCATGGCAACTGTGAGCGACCACCCTCTCGATAAGAAGGTTAAGCAGAATATCCACGAGGAGGGCAATTTCATCAACTACAAGAAGATGTCTGAGAACTTGGCCATTGTTCGTCAGAGACTGAACAACCGCCCTCTCACCTTCGCCGAAAAAATCCTCTACTCACATTTGGACGACCCTCACGGCCAGGAAATCGAGAGGGGTGTATCATATCTCAAGCTTCGCCCAGATCGCGTTGCTTGTCAAGATGCTACCGCTCAGATGGCCATTCTCCAATTCATGTCAGCTGGCATGCCTTCGGTGGCTAACCCCACTACCGTTCACTGTGATCATTTGATTGAGGCACAAGTTGGCGGGTCAAAGGATCTTACCCGTGCTATCGACATTAACAAGGAGGTTTACGATTTCTTGTCCTCATCCTGCGCAAAATACAACATTGGTTTCTGGAGACCCGGCTCTGGTATCATCCATCAAATTTTACTCGAAAACTATGCTTTCCCAGGTGGTCTGTTGATCGGTACCGACTCGCACACACCTAATGCTGGTGGTCTTGGAATGTGCGCTATTGGTGTTGGTGGAGCTGATGCTGTTGACGTTATGGCCAACCTTCCTTGGGAATTGAAGGCACCAAAGGTTATTGGTGTTAAGCTCACCGGACAAATGTCTGGATGGACTACACCAAAAGGTATTTAAATAAACTTTCCGGGCCTCTTTTGAAACCCACTAATTTTCCTTCCAGATATCATTCTCAAAGTTGCTGGCATTTTGACTGTGAAGGGTGGAACTGGAGCTATCGTTGAATACCACGGTCCTGGTACCGAGACCTTGTCCGCAACTGGAATGGGTACAATCTGTAACATGGGAGGTACGTTCGCTGTTGAGAGCAATTTTTTATTCTCGGTTTGTGGGAAGTTTCGGAATCCACTTAATTGCTTTGAAATTGGGGCAGAAAACCGCTTCTTGGAACAATTTGCCGCGCCTCGCTCTCGGATTTCTTTTAGAGAAACATACTGACATTTTTGTAGCTGAAATTGGTGCCACCACTTCCCTTTTCCCATTCAACGACCGAATGTACGATTACCTTGCCGCCACCAAGCGTAAGGATATTGGCGACTTCTCCCGTGTTTACGCCAAGGAGCTCAGAGAGGATGCGGGTGCTGAGTACGATCAGCTCATTGAGATCAACCTTTCTGAGTTAGAGCCACACATCAACGGTCCTTTCACCCCAGATCTAGCAACCCCAATCTCCAAGTTCAGTGAGGCCGTAAAGGCAAACAACTGGCCTGAGGAGTTGAAGGTTGGCTTGATTGGTTCTTGTACAAACTCATCCTACGAGGATATGTCTCGTGCTGCTTCAATTGCCCGTGATGCGCTCGACCACGGTATTAAGGCCAAATCCCTTTTCACCATCACCCCTGGTTCCGAGCAGATTCGCGCCACAATTGAGCGTGATGGACAGCTCGCTACCCTCGAGGAATTTGGTGGAATGGTTCTTGCCAATGCATGTGGTCCATGTATTGGTCAATGGGACCGCAAGGACGTCAAGAAGGGAGATGCTAACTCCATCATCTCATCATACAACCGAAACTTCACTGGTCGTAACGATGCCAACCCAGCGACCCACTCTTTCGTCACCTCTCCAGATCTAGTTGTTGCTATGACCATTGCAGGTTCCCTCCACTTCAACCCTCTCACCGATAAGCTAAAGGGCAAGGACGGAAAAGAATTCCTTTTGTCCCCACCAACTGGTTTAGGATTGCCAGTCGGCGGATACGATCCAGGACAAGACACTTACCAAGCACCACCAGCCAAGCGCGATGCTGTCAACGTTATGGTGTCACCAACCAGTGATCGTCTTCAGCTTTTGAGCCCTTTCAAGGCATGGGATGGAAAGGATGCTACCGATCTCCCTATTCTCATCAAGTGCCAAGGAAAGACTACTACTGATCACATTTCTATGGCCGGTCCTTGGCTCAAGTACCGTGGACACTTGGACAACATCTCCAACAACATGTTGATTGGTGCTACCAACGCTGAAAACGGAGAGGCCAACAAGATCAAGAACTTCACCACTGGAACCTACGATGCTGTCCCAGCAGTCGCCAGAGATTACAAGAAGAAGGGCATCCCATGGGTTGTTGTTGGTGACTGGAACTACGGTGAGGGAAGTTCAAGAGAACACGCTGCTCTTGAGCCAAGACATCTTGGTGGTCTTGCCATCATTACCCGATCATTCGCCCGTATTCACGAGACCAACTTGAAGAAGCAGGGTATGCTTCCTCTTACTTTCTCTGACCCAGCAGACTATGACAAGATTAATCCAACCGACAAGGTAAGCTTTCTGTGATCTTTCAAAACTTGATTAATACTAATCAATTGATAGGTTGACCTTCTATGCACTGAACTTGAGGTTGGAAAGCCAATGACCCTCAGAGTCCACCCTAAGGATGGCAAGACATTCGACATCAAGCTCTCTCACACCTACAACGCTCCACAAATTGAGTGGTTCAAGAATGGAAGTGCGCTTAACACTATGGCCAAGGCTAATGCTTCTTAAGCAAAATGGGTATTTTTGAAGCGGGAATGGGGAACCGGAGTTTTGGGGATATCAATCCTTCTGTACTTTATTCATGCAACGTGGGATGTCTCTTTTTTTAGTTTGTGCATATTTGATTCTTTATGCTTCCTAGAAACTCTGTAGTGTTATATATGCGACCATGATCTAAGAAACCAATTGTCAAAATTCAAATGGCCTTCTTACGTGAATTTTTGAATTGATTTCTGGCGACAGCTCTTACTGATATATTCTTCACACTCGCCAATTAAATGTACTATTGCCTTAGTGTGACATCATTCAATCGAGGAATTCCGTACTGCATTAGGTAGAATTTGAACCACTAGTGATCTGTTTTGTAGCCTCGTCCAACTGTACTGTAAGCTCAGCCTTGCGGACTAGGTAAGCGAGGCGCGGCTTCCCTAAAGATGTCATCTCCAACAAATTTCCTGCCCAACGCCAACACCATCATCCGAGCAGCACGACAAGAATGCGAGCCACGGAATCGAAGGACGATTGATTTGGAAAGCAGTCACGAATTAACAACCATTCTGTGCTGGATCCGACCGAGCTCTTCCGATCCCTTCACTTCCCCCTGCCAACCAATCACCAATCCCATCCAAGGACCAAGGCTTAAGAGCAATCTGCCAGGTAGACGCAACAAGTTACTCGGATCTTGACGGAAAAGGAATTGTGACGACAGAATGGCACCCAGTCTCCCTCAGTTCTCGGCGGCGCGCATGCGTTCGTATGTTTTTCGACTCCCGCTGTTTACGAGGAGTATCATTGGGGTCATTCTGGTGCTTTGGGTGGCTAGCTATCAGGGGGTTTTCGATCTGGTGCAGTGGGGGGCTTTGATTCCTAAGGAGATTGGGATTGGCACTAGTTTGTCTACCTTCTATACTTTTCTCTTTTTCACGTTCTCTCTCTTGCATACTCTGGGGTCTTGTTGTCTGGGTGCTTGGGGTTTCAGTGATGTAAGGATACGTGCTGACTTTCGTGTGCCATAACAGTGTATAGAACGAATACATTTCCACTCATACATCGCGGGGTGTTCCATACGTTTTTCAATCTTATTGCGCTTGCGCCCTTGTTGGAAAGATTTGAAGCGGAGTATGGGACGTTGACTAGTTTGGCGCTTTTTGTTGGTCGTGAGTGTAATGCAAGTTTGACGAGGATTGGCAGATGCTAATGGGGATATACTATAGCGCTTTCTACCATTCCGGCACTCTTGTATACATTCATCGAAAGGGGGATATTGGGAATGAATACGGCAGTTTTGGGATCGAGGTATGAAGAACTTACATTGGATACCAGGGATGAAGGACTGACGGAAGTGTAGTATTTGGGTATTTACTCTACTTGCTATGGAGGCTTGTAAGACCTACAAGACAAACCCTAGTTTCCAACTTGGGACGGTGCAGGTTCCTACTTGGATTACGCCACTGGTTATGGTAGTCTTTGTGTCAGTCTTGGTGCCGAATACCAGCTTCTTGGGACATCTTTGTGGGCTGGCTTTTGGATATGGTTGTATGTTCCCTCTGTCCTTACTCAACCGTCAAGGATAAAACTAATGAATGATAGGGGGCCTGGGATATCTGAAGTTCTTAGCACCACCTGAATGGGCTCTCCGATGGATTGAGGGGAAGCTCAATCTACTTGGAAGACTCCCTCATTACGTATCCGTTGACCAGAAAACTTATGGTCGTTTTGGAGTTCTTCCTACGACTAATGCGTCGAATATCTCGTTACCTACAGGAGATAGGATGCAGGTTGAAATGGGACTTGTTGGAAGTTCCCAGAGATTGGGACCTTGAGAGGGATATATTTTTAGAAAAGGGTGGATATTCAAACTTGTCATTTGTATAGAAAAGGATTATTTAGCATTATTCGGCGTTTTCTTCCTTTCTGATTTTGATGGGTAGGCGGCCGGGCTGCTTTGTTGCAAGCGTAATTGTTTTTCTATATAGATAAGTATGTGTATATGATATGGTATTAGAATATGGGTTACAATCAAAAGGTTGAAAGAAGAAAAGTCTTTCCTGATGTGCAAAATAAGTGAGGTTTGATACTGTGTTTTTTCTTGCGGAAAAAGTGACTTTGAATCTCACCTCGGTACGAACACCTTGATAGATAGCTCAACCTAATCGCGTCACACCACATCCCAAGCTACAATCAAATCAATACAACAATGACGGCCCCGCCATAAAAAACAAAACCTCAATTGCAATCCAGAATGTCCGGGCTCCTAGGTACCTCATCACTTTTCCCTTCTCCTGACTTATCTCTAACTCACGCAGCATCCGGCTCCCTACTCCGTCGCGACCCGCGACTCCTCAAAGTCCCCCCGTACCTCTCCTTCCTCTGCATCGTCATTGGTGTCGCCTGGCTACTGGTACTGCCACTCGATAATTACTCGAGGAAGACGTATATCTCGGAGAATGCGTTGTTGCCCGGGCAGGTGCATACCTATTTTGCCGGGAGCGATCAGAATGTTTTTCGAGGGTACAAGAGGGAGGTTGATGGGATGGGGGAGTGGGGGAATGTGGAGTATGTATACCCGTACTCTCGTGTTGGAAGATTCTGAAGGAGGGGGGTTGGGTGGATTGGGGGAATTGGAGGAATTGGGTGTGGAGAGAGGAGATAAAGTGCAAAGGCAAGGGAATATGGACTGGGCTGATTCTTGAACAGGGTGAACGATAAATTGGAGGAGTTCTTTAAGGCCTCTGGTCTTAAGGTTGCAAGGCAGAAGTATGAGTATACGAGTGCGGGGGAAACATACTCGGGAGAGAATATCTACGCTATATTACATGCTCCCCGAGGAGATGCGGAGGAGGCAATTGTGCTGGTGGGTGCGTGGACGAATGTGGAGGGGGAGTTGAACAAGAGTGGTGTTGCACTTGTTCTTACTCTGGCCAGATATTTCAAGAGTAATGCGGCACCATATTCCTAAGAAAGAGACATTGGCTTACGGAGACACAGGATGGTCATTGTGGTCGAAAGATATCATCTTCTTAATCACTGCTGATAGCAGAGCAGGACCTCAAGCTTGGGTGGATGCGTATCATGATACGCATCAGAAGGGAGTTCAATCTCTACCCGTGAAAAGTGGTGCCCTTCAAGGAGCTGTGGTTATCGATTACCCATTCGATCACCGATTTGAGTCTCTTCATGTCGTATATGATGGAATCAACGGCCAACTTCCAAATTTGGATCTCTTGAACACGGTAGTATCTATTGCTAGTGGCCAGATGGGTATTGGAGCCTCCCTCCAAAAAATGTGGCAACATACAGATACCTATAAAGACAGACTAACAACCATGTTACGAGGAATGATGAACCAAGGTCTTGGTCATGCTTCGGGTCCTCATAGCAGCTTCATACCTTACCATGTTGATGCCATTACTCTTCAACCTTACGGGGAAGGCTGGCAGGATGAAATGGCTATGGGGAGGGTGATTGAAAGTACCTTCCGAAGTTTGAACAACTTGCTTGAGCATTTGCATCAGAGTTTCTTCTTTTATCTGCTGATGCAGTCGAGTCGATTTGTTAGTATTGGGACTTATCTTCCAAGTGCTATGTTGGTGGCTGTTAATTTTACCATCATGGCTATTTTCTTGTGGGTGAAGAGTGGCTCTACCCCAAGTCCTGATTCCAAGGTTGGCTCGACGAGTGAGAAATCCGGGCCGTTGGCTGTCGTTAAGAAAGGAGATGCGGTAGCCATTGTCCCAGAGCAATTACTAGAAGCCCGAGAGAGGGATTTCTTCCTCCCACTTGGCGTGGTGGTTGGTTCGCATTTCTTAGGTGTATTACCACTATACATATTCAACCATACACCTCATGCTGTAAGTCCCGTTCCCCTTATTATCTCAGTACCAGAAAAATCTCGATAGCTAATTCGGAACAGTTGCTCCCCATAATCTTCTACCTCTTCTCAGCCCTCAACCTCCTCCTTCCCCTCCTCATCTCCAGCACCCTAACCCATTCCTTCGCTCCCACCCTGCAACAGTACCAACTCCTAAAATCCTTTTCCCTCCTCTTCCTCGGCATGTTCCTCTCTGCGCTTGCCACGCTGAACTTCTCCCTCGCCTTCTTGATCGGACTCGTCGCCGCACCATTGACGTACATCCAACCCTTCAAATCGACCGTCATCACGGCACTCTATGTGGTGCTCATGGCGCTTCTGGCGCCGCCCAGTGTCTTGTTCGCTGGTACTTGGTATTGGAACCTGGGTGTGGGGGCGGTGCTGAGGGAGGCCGCTTTTGGGTGGGATGTTTGGGGTATGAATACTCAGGTGGTTGTTTGGTGTGTTTGGTGGCCTGGGTGGGTTGTTGGGGTTATACAATTGTTTGGACGACCGCGAGTCGGGGAGAAGGGGAAGGCTTGATGATTGAGCGTGGAGGTTCGAGTGTGGGTGTACGGGTTGGGATTAGGGTATATAGAAGATTGCGGATTTTATATCTCTTTGGCTTATATGTGTATGTGTATAGAGTAGGGTATCCAAGTACTGGTTCGTACTGCTGCGGAGTCATCGGTATGGATTTTCAAGGTTTCAAATTGCCTATTTAGATGTGTTTTCCATCGCTTTTGGCTTCGATATTAGCAAAAGAAGAGTGAGACCAGAGAGCTTAACAGTTATGGTGGGAGATTGAGTGTTGAGCTTGTTGTAAGGTCATGGAATAACACCGTCCTTCATACGGTATTTATATAGAATAACCCATCTCGGAAAACTAGTCCACGCAAAGAAACCAAATGGCAGTCCTATTATCGAGACATGGTAGGCGAAGAGAGTGTCAGATTATACTTTAGAGGGGCCTTAGGAAGTACCTTGGAAACACTGCAGTGGTTCGGTAAGAACGGTAGGCCTTCATTGGAAAGGAGAGTTATTTGGAGGTTGGGAGTTGGAAGGTGTCGTGGTTATAGGGAGGGGCGTTGTTTTAGGAGTTTGGGGATTTGAGAGAAGTGATGTGGACCATGTGGCAAGGGATTGAGGGTAGAGTGTGGAAGAATCTCTTTTGCTTCCACCTTTTTGCGTTGAAATGTTCGTGGAGGTATATCAATGGGAGTTATTGCTTGGAATTGGGTGGAATGGGATTGGAGAAAATTGCAGGATTGATAGGAGATCGCTTTTTGGGTGTGAGGTATAGGAAGTGATTTGGATGTATGTGTCACTATAGAGGCGGTCCGTGTTCTTGTTCTTGCTTTGGAAGGAAAGAAAGATAGTTTAATGTTAGATTCTTTTAGGGGGTCCTTGATTTCTGTGTTGTTGGGTTGTTACGAGACGGTGGGTGGATGGTTTTTGTGGATGCCTCGTTCTGCTGGTGGGCTTGGGCATTTTGCACTTGAGGGGTGTAAGATGGAAAGCTTGTACTGCAGGTCTGGGTCCCAAGGTCTTTTTTGGACGATGTGTATGCTCCTCAGACGGTGTGTAGGCTTTTTGGGATATGGCGTGTCATATCTGGCAGACTGGCTGTAGAAACTTATTAGTTTTGTTGGGCATTGGATACTGTAGGGAATTGTCGTCTCTCTTTATTTTTAGTAAAATGAGTTAGGTAAGGGAGGTTATTTCGTATTGTGGCAGTAGAACCATTACATTCTTGGAGGAGAAAGGCGGCTTGGTGGTACTAGTAACACACCTAGTGGTTTTCGAACACATTCCCCATTTCTTCGCTAACAAGTAATAAGAACTTCCCCATGACTTTTCATGATAAATGTACTTATTCTATAGAGTCTGAAATCAGGTTAATAGACCAACCTGCCAAGGTAAGAGTCATTCTTCGCTACTAGGTTACAGCGACTCGTTCTGTGTTAATAACAGCCTCCTTTTCTTTGTAATTTGCTTGTCCTTCTATGGTGACAGAAGATTGAGAAATCGTCAACAGCGAAACTTTTGAGAGTAGATAAATTCGAATATTGTTAGAACCTGGAAAACAACTTCTGCGGTTCTGGCCCAAAGCAGCGCTGAGGTTATGTTCTGTGGCCTGGCGGCCTCCTTCATCTCAATGTCATTATTTTCATTTGCATTGTCACCTCCAGGTGTTTGCGCTACCTAAATAAGTACAAGGGACGCAATTTGGTCGCTGTTGTGTTTTGGATGTTGCACTTGAATATGCGAGACTCAAGTACATGGATATATTGAAATGCTGAATTCTACTAGCGTTTTGGTAAGGAGTGCTTGCTTGAAATCTGTTGGGGCTTTATCAAACTTACGCCTAAAGACGCGGCTTATCTGATCCTGATAATTGCACTTCTGGGCATGAAAATCTGAGACTAGACTCAGCAATATGGAGCTCAAAGATCATATGAGTACATGAGATAATGTCTGGTACCAGTTGGTTCTCCTCTGCTAGGCACTTGCTGTAAATTTGTGTGGCGTTCCAAGTCTTAGAACTCAAGCATGTTACCTTGAGAGTGAATGTGGGCCTCACCTTTTTTTTTCCTGCAATGTCAACGTTCCATTGTCTTCCAGAATTGATGGTGTCATATTTTCCCGCTGCGGGAGACACACCCAAAAAGGCTAGATCTGTGTTCACTCTCGCATAAATATACAAGTGACTAAAAACGTGGAAACCAGGGGAACCTTGCTAGCGCACGCGATAATTCACAAAATTGATGGGAGTGAATCCCCTCTGATACCGTGAACAGCCACACTTGCCCCTCTCTCACTTTGGGTAAAAAGTAAGACGGTTTTGTCCTCAATCCATTGAAAGTAGAGAGCTAGCAGAATTAAAGAGTCTCGAAATGATAGCTTATTATTCTTTCTCCCTTGCATCAACAAAGCTCGTTGATGTGCTTTGCTGAGTGGATTTGCGGTTGCGTAGTGAGGCCATCAATCTTTCGGCTATTTTCGGTTACACATCCTCCCCCCTATTTATCTAACCGACCTCCAAAACACTTAGCAGCTACAAGAATACCAAAGCTGCATTAAGATAGCAACCGTTTCTGAGTTGTGCGCTGAAGGATTTGTTTGCTTTGAACGTGGAGGTAGCTGGATAGGCGCTTTGCTTTGTAGTAATAGTCTCTTTGCGTGTTGCTATACCGATTTGCATCTCAGCACATGGCTCCTCGCAATGAACGAGGGGGGCCTTGCACAAAAGCAGGGCCTACAGACATTCATCTTCAAACGCCATGCCAGGCTCTGCTGCCATATTTAATCAAGTCTGAACAAGATCTTTTCCTAAACTCAGGAACAACAATCGCAACACAACATAGCAAACCTGGTATGACCACCCTACAACACATACTTCTGCAATTTTGCGCAATCATTGGAGTCAAAGCATCGCTAACTCTTACAACAATAGAACCATCCAAGATTGTGACCATACCTTATTGCCTTGCGCCAAATTCCACGCAAAGATGGTATGTCCACACACATTTTGTACCAGTCTTTGTTTTCTAAATTGTTGAACGCTAACTCTCTACTTACAATCAGTCTTCCTCTTCCGCTGCCGGTTTTCGTATCCAGGGTCTTGCCGCAGAAGTGCAACAGATGATCTTTCATCTTGCTACAACACCAGAAGTCATTGGCCTCAAGCTGGTCAACACCACTGTAATTGGACCAACTGGAGTGACCACACACATTGGGCTCCAAAGAACAACATCGTATCCTCCCTGGGCCACAAGCTGTAGTAATGCCTGGGCCGTCTATAGGCGAGAGAAAACCCTTTTTTTGAACCAATCTGCCATCGGTGGACCAATCATTCGTTACGGACCAGGCGATACGCCTCTCTTTTGGGTCGACGATGAGAGTAGATTGCGCCTTCCGACAGCCCCCCTCCAACCTAATCTGTTCCTCCAACAATTGCTCTCGCCCTTTACCCACATCATTGTTGATACCCAACAAAAAGGCACGACTGGAAATGCAGCCTTTGGAACTCAACAATGGCTTGAGTTCGTGAACCAGGTTTCGAACCTAGGTTCTTGTACAATTGTCTGGGATGGTACGACGGCCGAGAAGAAGGAGATGCTGAGAAGCGGAAGAGGATTGGAGATGCGAGAAATGTTCCCCAACCACGCTACGATTCATATTCCGTGGCCACCAAGGGCGCTCCCTGCATTGCCTATTCCTGCTACCTACGAATATCTGGAGTACAGCTGGTAGTGAGCTTCTCCTCTTTTGTAAATGGAGTTTTGGGGTTTTGGGGGTATTGGAGGAGGGTACAAATACTAATTGATGAATTGATACGAGAAAACTCGTCTATGGGGCGGTCTTTGGGGTACATTATTCTTCTTCTTATGAAGGAAAATCGAGAAAAACTATGAAAAAGGGCAATATCTTCTCCTGGTGCTTACCTAATTATATGAATGTGAAAATGTCGTAGGTAAGAACAAACCTAATTTACCGAGGTATTAGTCTATATATCCTATTAAAAAGGTTATTATTCTAAACTTTTCGTACAAGTAAAATAATTTTATTAGTATACCTACGTTAATTAAAATTAAGTACTAATATTTACTATATATCCTTTATATAACTATTTTAGTTATTCGAGACTTTTAGAATAATATTATTCTAAGAGAGATTTATATAAAATAATATTAAAGTATTTAAAGATCTATTCTATTCTATACTTCTTTACTAAGAGGATTTTATTTTATTTAGTTAAAGGTTTAAAATAACTCTATTATATACCTTCTATTCTAATAAAGTTCTATATAATATAATTATATAATTACCTAGGTAGAAAAACAATCTCTTATTTTAGTAGAGTAATAGGAAGCTTTATATTATTATAATTATATAGTAGTTATAAAATATAGAGTATTCTAGAAATAATAATATAATTTTATTAAGTTTATTTATTATAATAATTAGAATAACTTACTATTTCTCTAGAATTTTAGAGTTTATTTAATAAAATAAAATATTTTATTTTAGTAGTACTCGAAATTAACTTTACTAAATTAAGTTCTAGATATTAAATATAAGTCTTTTAAAGCTATATATTTCTTCTAGAATAAATAAAGATAAAAAAACTATATTTAAAGCGAAAACAAGTAAGTATAATTACTAGTATAATAGAATCAGGTATATTCACTCGATTATATACTATATCCGATTAGGTAACTATACTTAATTAGGTAGCTATACTCGACCGTATAGAGGTAGGTCTTAGTACTACTTTATAATAGTTGTATTTTACCTACCTTTACTCGGTATATATTAATAATAGGAATAGTTTAATACTAAGGTTTAGCCTCTTCCCATATTATACCTTACTTGTTAACGATAAGTTTAACTAATAACAATAACTAGGTTATATTAACCCTGAAATACTTAATACTTATTTTAGTTAGTTAAATAGATTTATCTTATAAGAAAGATATAGTAAAAGTAGATACTTTTACTTTACTTTAGATATATATCTTTTTAACTCTTTACTTATATTCTAGAAGGAATACTACCTAGTATTAATCACTAGTATATATACTAATTTAGCGTTTAAGTAAACCTACTAAATTACTTAGCTTTATTCGAGTAATACTCGAGTTAACTTAAGTTAATTTAGATTAAGTACTTAATTTGTCCTCGAGTAGTTATATAAAAGGTAACTAAAACTTAAAGAGAGTATTACGATATAAGTACTCTCGGCTCTAGTAATAGTACTATCTAGCATTAGTATATTCTATAGAAGACGCTAGTCCTCTTCCGGACGTTTCAATGCCGATAGATAGCTCTTATATTAGAGCCCTGCTCGCTCTCTAGCTAGCTCTTTATCCTCTATTCTACTTTTTACATCTTATTCTAACAGTCTCCTGTTTTGTCCCTGATAGAGAGCCTGTTTCTATTCTCTAAGACTCTATTAGCTCCGGGGAAAGAGTATTCGACGAAGTTCGAGTAGGCGAACCGATAGCTCGAAGTACTAGCGACGTCCTGGGCGTGATACGGAAACTCAGGCCGACTTATCCCGGACTACTCGAATAACTCATGAGTTAAACGGTCTGGACAGCTCAGGTCTCTCCCCTATTACTTTCTGATATACATTCACACAAGACAGACAATCCGAATAGATTAGAGGGTTATATTATAGATTTATACCCTGCCTATTACAAGTCGCATACAGGGGAGGGGGGCGTCGCGAGCTGTCTTGATCCTTTACTTAAGTACTTGGCGACTTGAGTTAAGTTAAATAAGCATCGCTACCCAAATAAGCTATTTGAATTTCGAACGCTATACTAATTTCATATAATATATATGCGCGTTCGTGACAAACGATAACTGCCCTAGGTAAACAGAGCCCAAATCTACTATATGTTTTATCGAACTCTAGCTAATCAGAAACTAGCAATGCGCACTAATCAGTGCTTAGGCAATACGTAATTAATTTTATTTTACATATCGTTTTTATGTATCTAAATCTACCTAGAATACAATGAATCTAAATAGGAAAAGTAACGGGTATTCTACTACACTTCTATTACGAAGCATCTTCTTATATATATAACAAGATCTTCATCTAGTCTACACCGGTTAGGGTCAGTGGAATAAATTTAAAAGACAACCTTGTTTTCAGGGACAAATGCGACTTCAATTTGAGTAGTAGAGGGTGGTTCTGGACAGGGATAGACAGGGATGGAAAAGCGCGTACTTGTAAAAACTTCATAATATCACTACCTACACGTGGTTATTATTGGATTATCGATCGGTAGTCTTGTTTCTTACAATCAATCAATTCTTCTGATATAAGAGTGTTGTAATTATAGTATGTGGTTTTTTTGATACTTAGTTGTTAAAGTAGGAGTCGTGCTAGATTTCAATAGGGTGCCGGGCAACTATCTAGCGCCGATTACGGGCGATTACCTACTTAAAAAAACACCCGATATATGCTCTACATGTCTTATAAACACGGAATATTAGATGTGCGAAGACTTGAAAACGGGTGCAAGTTCTTTTGGGCGAAATATCTAAGATAGATAGTAAGGGTCCGTTTAGCTCGGCCTGATTCGGAATAAGGATCTGAATTCCACCATACAAATTAGAGTTTTGTACTCGATACGAATCGTCATTCGTATCGATTGTAGGTTCTATTTAGCTCGTATATCGATTGTAAGATATATACTACTCCGAATAAGTGATATATTGTTTTTCGGAATGTATAGTATAAAAATATAATACGGTACAAACCTGTGTTATAGTCCTTATTCGCTTATTCTACCTACTGTTAAAACTACCACTTATTCTATATATAAGTATATATTTATATATAAATTGTGAATTTTATTATCCTTCAGAGACGTCGCATTTGTAATAGGAAAGTAAAAATTATTGCTTTTATAGCTATCGTATATATTGTAAGTGGTGATATTAGTATATACTATTAGTAGCTATACTAGCTATACTATACAACACTACTATCTAAAGGCCGGCGATTACACGTTTAATTACAATCAATAATTCCATCTACGAGTAAACGGGCTTTAAATCAAATATAAACGGAATCGATTAAATGGTAGCCAACTTGGCCTGTGCACATCTGGCACAAAACGTAGGCACTTAGCGAATTTCATACTATACAACAACCAAAAATCATATCCCACTAACCCTAACCCTAACGATCCTATCTTAAATTTCTACTTCTATTACTGAAAAAAAGATAGGGTGTTCTAGTAGTATTTTAGTAGTGGAGAAGGTGTGGGGAGCCTTGTAGTGGCCAGTGCGTAGGCTTATACATGCATTATTTATGCTAATTTAGCTACCATTTAATCGATTCCGAATTATAATCGATAAGCGAATAGAGTTTTATAAGTTTTCTGATTTCAGGGGTACGCTACCGAAAAACTTGATTCCACTTTTTTGTACCAAATGTACCAAGGGTCGTCTCTCTACGTATAAAGTTAGGTGCTTGAAAACAGAAAACCTTGGTGACCTTGGCACGATGCTCGGCTAGCTAAGCGAGCGATATCTGCCAGTAGTATCACGTGACACTTCACGTGTCAATTGATCCAAAGGACGTCTGAGTTAACTGAGATGCGAGAGACAAGGTATTGTTCATAGCTAAGATTTGTATAGTCACAATTTTACGTAGCATGACGTGGATGCGGAGGGAAGGCTGAGATAATTCGATATCATATGTATTAAGAAATGCGCGCGTTGTATCTAATTCCCAGCTCGCACAAGCGTTCCTTTGATCCTTATCTATTGTCCCAAGAATAGAATGTTGTCTGTTCCGATTATTTGTCAGTGGATTCAAGCCACATTTGTTATACGAGCGTTGGGATAAGCAAAACTAGCATATCTATATTTACCAACTTTGCATTATTCCTAGTGATTAGATCTCCACGTTCCCACTTTTACCCCACTCCAGTCTCCAGGGAGAGGAGAGAGGATTGATGAATGAATTTGTGCCAATTGTACCAAAGTGGGATCCGAGGCACGAGGATTAAATCCCATCGCGACTCTAGGATTTTTAACTAGATTGCCCGAAGGACGTCTGCAAACTTTCTTAATTGTACATATAACCACTCCCCTGTTCCTAATTCCATCTACCCACTCAGGGACCTTAGCCTATTCGCGCATGTGCATATACGACGAAGTAGACTCGCAGAGGGACATGATACCTTTCACAATGTCGAAATAAATTTGTCTCTGTTTTACAAGTACTATTTGTAGAGAGAATCTATCGGGTAACTCCGGATGCTCAGAGGATTAAATCGGCAGGTAAATCTACTTTGAAGTTTGATAGATTAACTTCGCTTCGCTCTCCTGTATAATTTACCTCTGCTAGATACCGTCAAAACTTAAGTTGGTGGCCCAAACTATCTAATTCAGGTACTAGATGGTACATTGGAGAAACTGCACTGAGAAACGTAAAGGGGGTGGACAGTCAATGCTGGACACTGTCGCTGATCATAGTACGTCTCGGCCCCGCCTTTTAACTAAACCAGCGAATCAAAGACTTATTACTTGCTACGAAGTATACTTGTATATACTCTTTTTGAGCGCCTTCCAAGGTAATCAAAAAACTACGTCAGAACTCGGAGTAACTTCCGTAGATCTATATTCAAAATAGAAGTACTTCGAAGTAAAAGGTCCGGCAGCGAGCAGCCTGCAGAGGCCTTTCGATGGCACTTGCGGCATTGATTCCATTGATTCCATCGGATATTAGCTACCCCTGCTACATCATGGGCCTTCCAGTCGAGATTTAACGGTGAATTTTACCAGGATGCCGGAGAGAAAACCGTGCACTTCTAGAAGTAAGTGGAGTCAAGGAGGCCCACCTTTGCCGCAATTTCTCCATAAAATACAGGCGTTTGGGCTAATCAATATGCGTTTCCAAGCATTTGAACCTTAATTCAACCCTTTTACTTCATATGACATTCACATCATGATCGGTGTTTCCTTTCTCTGCGCTGGACGCACCGGCCATTGTATCCACTTTGTACGCACTATCTTTTTTTTTTCAACTCTGATATCTGGAGGGGACAAAATAGACTGATCTATTTAAAGTATAATGAATACATAACTACTTCAGATTCCGATAGAACGTTTCATTTCTCTTCATTCGGTTTTTTTTCTTTTTCCCATTCTATTCTTTATGGAGTTGAGTCATAATTTTCAATGTACTCTCTCTGAACTCTAGTAGAAACTTCATTTTTCTTTATATAAACCTATTACCATGCAATTTTTCAACCTCTCTACGGGGGTTCTCCTTCTAAGCGCTGTTTTATCTACAACGGCCCTTCCTACTCTGTAAGTATTCTCCGCTCATTCGATGGCTCCGAATGCTAAACTAACTTACAAGTACACCTAATGCTATCGCACTTCAAGCTCGTGATGAGGTGCCGGAGGCAAAAATAATCCCCCGTGCTGGAATTTGGGAGGCTCTGAAATCGGGATGGAAGGAGGGACTTGCTCGTGGGGAGGCGAAACATGTTAAAAAGGTCCTCTTGAAAGCCGAGAAGGAATATCAGGCTCGTCGTCTCTTGAAAGCCGAGAAGGAATATCAGGCTCGTCGTCTCTTGAAAGCCGAGAAGGAATATCAGGCTCGTCTCTTGAAAAAGGAGAAGGACTATCAGGCTCGCTTAGCCCCTGGAGCTGTCAAGAACCCCGCCGAGAAGGCCACCAAGCCAACAATACACCGCCGCATGTGGGGGGCACTGAAAAATGCATGGAGGGTGGACCGCGTGCGAGCGCTCGCCTTGCAATGGGAGAGATATGAGGCCAAGAGAGAAAAAGAAGCCAAATTCAAAAGCGTCGCTGCTAAAAGCGCCGCTGCTCAGGCGGCCAAAATAACGCGCCGTACACCTATATGGGAGGGAATGGTGAAGGGATGGAAGAAGGGCATCGATGCTGTAAGAAAGAAGAAGGGCGTCGATGCTGCAAGCAAGAAGAAGGCCGCCGATCGGGAGGCCTTGAAAGCTGAGCAGAAAGCCCAGGCCCAGCGAGACCGACAGGAGATTGAGGAAGAGGAGGCTGCTTTAAAAAAGTGGGCTGCGAAAACAAGAAAGAAAGAAGCATATGAAGCGAAGATGATCCAGAGGCATGGATCAAGGGCGAAATGGCAGGAATTTGAGGCTGAGATGAAGACAAACACTGAGGCTCGGAAGAAGGCCGGTCTTGACAAATCAGATATACATTTAACCGCAAGTCGCCCAAGAATTCAACGCCGCACGCCTATATGGGGGGGCTTTGTGGAGGGATGGAAGAAGGGATGGAAGAAGGGCATCGATGCTACAAGGAAAAAGAAGGCCGCCCATCGGGAGGCCTTGGAAGCTAAGCAGAGAGCCCGGGCCCAGCGAGACCGACAGGAGGAGGAGCCTTTGTTTTTTTCAGAGAAGTTGGCTGCGAAAACTGCCGAGAGAGGCGAGAGAGACGCATATGAAGCGAAGATGATCCTGGGGTATGGATCAAATGCGAAATGGCAGGAATTTGAGGCTCGGAAGAAGGCCGATCTTGACAAATCAGATATACATTTAACCGCAAGTCCCCCAAGAATTCAACGCCGCACGCCTATATGGGGGGGCATCGTGAAGGGATATAAGGAGGCAGCGGCCGCTCGCGAAGCCGCTCGTCGGGAGAAGTCGTACGCTGAACATATGGCCTTGAGAAAGGCAGAAGCGGAGGCAAGAGAGAAAGCCAAAGCCGAAAAGATGGCTGCCGAAGCCGAGAGAAAAGCCGCAGAAAAGAAAGCCCAGGAAGAAGCTGATGATGCTGATTGGGCTGAGCATTTGGCCAAACAAGAAGCTGATATGATAGCAAAGCATGGATCAAAGGAGGCATGGGAAGCTCAGAAGATCGAGGACCGGAAGAAAATAAACAGGGAAATTGCCGCCGATTTCGCCGCGAAAAACAGACAAAGGGAATGGGCACACAATTATTACGCGGAAATGCATAACCCACCAGGCTTCCGAACACAGACGGAGAAGAATGCTTACCTTGATTCTCTTTATAAGTTCCATCATCCTAAAGTACCGGAAAGCTTTTATCGTAAAGGTTCTTCCGCTGAGCAGGCCCGTAAGGAAGCTTGGAGAGAGCGCCGTAAGACATTCGAAAGGCCCCCTATGTAATCAGAGGCGGTACTACCAAAGGCAATATATATATAGCGATGATTTAGTTAAAATGTTAGCACGCTAATTTTCTGATTTCGAGTTTTCAAGATTATTAATATTATACTCTCATGGTAACATGTAACGTTTCTGGCTATTACTATGGCATGGACCTAGCCCCTGGCTGCGACTCGCTTAATTGACTCGCTTAATTCGCGTGCCTTAATACACTTCCATATTAGGAACTTCCAACTCTCCAGCTGTTCTCTTCAATTCTTCTCCCTTTAGCTATGAATCCTTGATATAGACAGTTCCACAGTACCTAATAAATACCTGACGTAGCCGTGCATTCGTGCGTAGTCTATTAGCTTCCTCTCCCAATCTAAGAATATAGATTAGTAGTATACCTCGTCTTAATAGTACTAGTAACGGGACAACTGCTGTTTCGCAATCAGTTTTCGAAGGAAAAAAAGGATTATATATAGCGTAGGGTATTTAGATATATCTTTGTACTTCTAGATCGCATTAACCCATTTTAAATTTGATTTATATAACTTCCCTGCCGGATGTTAACGTTGTTCCACCTCCTAGAAAGGTATAGGGATATCCGATACCGACTAACTTCTTAATTTACCTGCACTTTGATATCACTATATGTTTAGGAAACTTACGAAACCATGGAGTAAATTTAAAACGTAATGTTATCAAGTAACTTTATTTTTCAATAGAGGCAAAGAAAATGATATAACCCATCGAATGACAAGTCGACACAAAATTTGAACCCTTACAAGTAACAAGCCTGTATAAAAGATCTAGTCTAAACACCAAAAATTAAAGGTTGCCGGGAGTAGAACGGCCACGTACGATATAAGATCTCGTCACAGCCACGAAGGGTTGTCAAGGTACCAGATTTCCACTAAGTGATTCCTATCCTTGCAACTCGTCCAAAAGCATTCAAAAAACCCCCTCTTTCCCATTTCTATATCTACTGGAACTCTATAACTCAGAAATGAAACCCGTAGATTCTATAATTAGCCATTTAATTCAAAATCAGCCCACTCACTCGCCCAAATACGAAAAGGTAGTACTCCTACCCGCTTGAAAAGACTAACTCTTTACGTCCATGAAAAGACGATCTCTATAACCTAAATAGACGACGTGTAAGTTCTATACTATAGTATAGTATTCCCGAGGTATATACATGTTTTCGTCGGGTAGACTATAGTATTATAACCCCTATACCGTCGTCGAGGAATTAGGTTATACTAGTATAAATATATCGATTCATTCTATAATACGTTATTTTGTAGCTTTGGAAGGAGATACAACTACGTTATCTACAATTCTTTTACCCCCTTTCGACTAATTTGGATTTTCGTGGTAGTATACTGTAATTACCTTCTTAACTCTCTAGTAAAAGTACTTTTGACCATAATCTAATACTTCACTTCTTCACTCCTCACTCCTCACTCCTCACCCCTCACTCCCTCACTCCTCACTCCTCACTCCTCACTCCTCACTCCTCACTCCTCACTCCTCACTCCTCACTCCTCACTCCCCTACCCCTCACTCCTCACTCCCCCACCTCTCTACCCCTCACCATCAAAACAACCCTCCAACCCTCCAACTCCCATTTCCCCTCTCACTCAAAAACCCATACAACTACACCATCAAAAAAAATCTTACCCCTCCTCCCGCCCATCTCCTTAATTCTACCAGTAATTTCCAAACTTTTTAAGATCTTACTTAAGTATCTAGCAAAGCTTTATCATTACCGCAGGACCGCAGGCAAATTTATATCAGTATCTACCATCGACTAGAGCTGATGGTACCTACTTTCTAAAGATAAAGGCTATTTTGAAATCATATCCGAGCGCGAGAGTGGTCTTCTAATGCGATTAAAGAACTTCTGAGTTGGAACCTTTTCTTCAACGTACTCGATCAGAACAATCGAATCGATATCACTCGTCCTAAATTTCATATCCCCAAACCCTCATTATTCCCCTCTACAAGAGCGAAGACAAATTATACCTAAAAAACATCCCCCCCCCCTTCCCCGTACAAAAAGAAAAGAAATCAAAACATTCATTCCATAAGATACACCACCCACCCCCCACAATCTCAATACCAATCTCAAATACCAACAGCAGTACCTATAACAATCTCCCCTCTCACTCCTTAAAAGTCAACCCCCCACCCCAACTAACCTCACTATTCTTCCCTCCCTCCGTAACCCTCCCTTCCGTAACACCCGTCTCAAACGCACAACTCCCCATATCCAATTTCGTAGCTTTACCCGTGGGAGAGATATCGAAGTCGAAGATATCCACTATTTCTCGTTAGTACGCAAACTCCCCCTCTGCTTTTTGACTCTCATTCACGAGAAATAAAAAGATTGGAGTGGAAGACGAACAGAAGGGGAAGGGGAAAGGGAAGAGAGAATTTGAGGAAGAAAACGTACTAGGTAATCCAAGCGTCGTACAAGCATTAGGAATATCCACAATTCCCGCAACATGTCCCTGAACGGGCGCACAGGAGAGAAGGAGATAGACCTGGTAATCAGAGTACCCAAAGCGACGGAGGTACTCGATGACGCGGAGGGTGGTTTGACGGTAGGCTACTGTTACGTCCATGTAATGCTGTTTTTGTATCGTTAGTCTGCTTTCCTCATTCAAGTCGTTCTCATAGGTCCTGTATTAGGGAGAGGGGGGAGGAGGAAATGGAATGGAACAGGACAGGGTGGGAGAAGGAGGACGAACTTGTTTTCCATGTTGGTCAACGGAGAATCCTTCGAATGTGAGGTAGCGACCTGGTCCGTAATGCGGTTCTACTGGTCCGGGGAGGTAGAGAGGGGATTTCATCCCGAGGTCTGCGATGCCGTTTTTCATGACTTTGAAGTTGATTGTGATCTGTGGTTGGCATCAGTCTCCCAGGTTCCAATTAAGGGATAAGGGGGGTTTGCATCATCTTGGAATAGAAGGAGAAAAGAAGGGAGAGCCATACCACACCAGCCATTTCGATAGCTCCACAGAAGGAAATCTCGCCTAAACACATGAAAATCTGTCAGTCTTATTCTCACCCTCGCTTCAAAAAGTGAGTACAAAACATAACCAACAACCCCAAAACCAACCAGCAAAAACACAAAGAAGAAAAAAACCCACCATCCCCCTGACTAAAATGCAAATCCCCAACACTAAACCCCGCCCCCTTAACATGAACCGGCAAATACACCTTACTCCCCCGACTCAAATTCTTAATATCACAATTCCCACCATGTTCCGGTCGTCCAGGAATCGTTCTCGCGCCCTCTCTGCCCACCTTCTCTTTCACACTTTCCGACGCGGAACCGGCATGGACATTTTCCGGATTGGGAGGTTGCGCAACGATGCGATCTAGTTTGTTGGCGGCGATGAGCTCGCCTTCGCGTTTGTTCCAGAGGGAGAGGATTTCGGCTGAGGGAGCGCAGCCTAGGATTCCGGGGTGGATGAGGCCGGGGAATTTGACGTGGGGGATGTGCCGGGAGGTGCAGTAGATGCCTTCGAAGTCCCATATGGCTTTTGCGCTGACATATGATTAGTTCTTAATTCATAGAGATGAAGGTAAAGAAACATGGAAAATTATTAGGACTAGAAGAAAAACAATCTCTCTTACGCAGTAGGATAAATCTCATCCAAAAACCCTCCCCCATTATTCTTATCAAAAACACCTGTACTAAGAACCAAAGAAACTTCAGTACAAAATCCCCGCAATTTCATAATTGGAAAAAACTCACAAACCCCAAGGCTGGTCCTCCATAGGCTGTACATCACAAATCTCCACCAACAGTACATCCCCCGGCTCCGCATTTTCAATCTCAAAAGGCCCAGAGAGATAATGAATCCGCGTGAGATCAACATTCTTCATGTCATCGGCCGAGTCATTGTTTCCTATCTTGCATCAACACCCTACTTTTTCACTTCAACTTCCTCCACTCTCCGCATCCTTCCATCTCATCAAAGTGTACAGTAGCTAAGGTAGACATACCAATCTGCCCACCCGTCCAATCAACCTATATCAAGAAATCAGTGCACCTGGAGTAAAGATAGCGGGAAAGTAGACATACACATTCAATCTTGACCGTCTCCCCATCTTTAATAGCACCCGCAAATGGAATATCAGGATGCCACCGATTATGAAGTTGCTTCTGTTCCTCGGCGGGTGTATCGAGGGAGACCTCGCATACCTTCCGGATACCTGTGAGGCCCATGATGAATCAATTGGTACTGTATCTTCTATCTTTCCCTGAATCAATCAAAAAAAATTCAAAACCACCGAATCAATCGCGATGGAATCAGTATAAACGAAATGCTTTCAGAGAAATATGAAGTTGTTCAGGTGTGAGAAGATGTAAAGCTATTGAGGGGTAGGTATCGTAACGATCACCTCCCAGATCAAACCCCGCATCAACATGGTACAAGTAGATAGATAGTGCTATTTGGCGTTACGTAGTCCGCTAAACTACCTACCATACCATACCATACCAACCAAGGCTATTTCTTTCCATCGGGATTCGATTCGCCAATTGGATGCCGATAAGGATAGCATATCCCTTATCTTCGAAGACAGCCCCCCTCTTTCTCATTAATGATAGCGGGGTTCCGACTCCACTCCATCCCCGGCCCGTCTAGCCCAAAGGGGGGGTTTTTATAACCGTCTTAGAATAGTTATATAATTTTAATCGTCTTAGGATTATCCTAGGATTATTTAAGTATTAGATAGTCTAAAAAAAAGGGGACTATAATAGTAGGTTCTTGTCTTTATATAGGATAGTCTATAGACAGTCTTTTATTATAATAGTCTTAGAATTAGTAGACTATCTCCTATTATAACGATCATGGGAGACGGTCCTAGGACCGTCCCCTTAAGCGTCTCCCAAAATACCTGAACTGCAGGGCCCGCACAGACGTAGCGCAAGACTCGGTATCGCTCCCAGAGCCTCAATTCTAACACCACACAAAATATAAGTACAGATTCGATCGATTCGGGCAAAGTTCACACGCGCAATGTGTGCGCTGCCCTCGCTGCCCTCGCAGGTTGTCGTGCGCGCCCTATCCCGTGAGCGTACAGCTAGGAGGTGGGCAGGTAGGCAGGTAGGTAGGTGGGCAAGTAAAGGAAGGCACGAAATGAGGGTATCCCCAGCCTTAGCACAGCTACGTAAGATAGTCCTAGGACGCTCCTAGGACGGTCCTAGGACGGCCATAAGACGGTCACACATACGGTTATATTTAGATAATACCGTAGCTAGTAGGTACGGTTATATTTTATTAATACTATCGCTAGTAGGTACGGTTATATTATTTTTTTACTATCTCGGAGACCGTCTAATGAAATGATGATCCTAATTTTAGGAGGGCACCCAGGCGGTCGTCTTCCAGTCTTAGATTCGTAATGGTCTTGTACTTTTTGATGATTATAGGATAGTCGAGCAACGGTTATATAAATCCCCCCTTTCCCTTTAAGGTATTCTACTATACTCAAGTAGAGTATCTACATCTATTCCATCTTCATTTAAATCTAGAAAATACATCCTCATTTCCAGCGAGACGTACCTCCGTACTTAAGGTCTCAAGCGTCATTTCTTCCTCTCTACTGTAAATCCAAAACACGACACGATCGAGTACTTCACAGGTACTCATACTGTAAAGTTGGACTACTCGTAGTTTGAAATTAAGTAGGGGAAATCTAACCTGGGCCGGCGGGATCTGACTAGATTAAAAGGAAGTAGATTGACTCGGCTTCTTTGTAATATATATTACAATCTGTCCTTGTGTTTACTATCTAGCATTGAAAGACTTGAGCTTCACATGATCCACCTCTACCTATTCGCTAATGTCCTATTTTTTCAGGACAACAACTTCAAGTCCTACGTCACCAACAAGTTCATTTATACCCCTCTCAAAATAAGGCTCACCACCGCCCCGAAATAAACAAAAATCGTTTCATCTCGACCGGATATCACTATACGGCGGCGGTGCATCCGATGGAATTCCCGTCGAAGTAGCTTCAGGTCTCGATGTAGAATTCGCTGCTTGCGATATTGGTTTAGTAATCTTACTCGTATCCAAATCTGAGAGCTTCAAATTCAAAAACTCGTGCTTATTCTTCCACGTCTGCTGACTGGCTGCGAACCCCTCGCTTTCCGTTGGAGGTGGCGGAGGATCTGTGATCTTGGTGATGAGATAGGCAGTGGAAGCTTCCGCAATTCCGTAGATGAGAACCCCAAGTAGAGGAATGCGTTGGAAGATGTAGAATCCGACACCGAATCCGAAAAGGATTCCTTCTCTCTCGTGGAACCAACGTTTCTTTTCTTGTTTGGTGAAGCGGATGCGTGAGAAGTAGGGCTCGAGGAGTTCTCTCATCAGACTTCTCGATGCAAAGTAGCTTTGTAGGAAAACTACCAAGTATCTTCGTGGTAGAAATAATCCTGTGCCGAAAACGATGGCGGCTGGTCCTAGTCCTACAACGGAGTTGAAGGTGTAGAAACTGGCAGCCGGGAGTACCAAACGTCCAATGTATGGAACGTATGATAACGCAAATATTGTCAAAGAGATGGCAGCCTTCTTTCCAAATCGCATCAAAAACATTGTGATGGCTTCGGCTGTACTTGTTGTATGAGTACTGCCATCTCGTGTGGCATATTTGCGAAGATTTGGATAATATGTGTCTCTCAAGTGGGATGGATCCTCACTCTTGTGTTTGGCGTAGTACTGATGATGGCCATATTAGCCACAATTCGTTATGTTGTCAGTCTGTATGAAATGATCAAGGGCTCAAGGTCTACATTCTGGTATAAGCATAGAGATGGTTGTCCATCTGCTATCGGGTTGCTTATAGCAAAGAAACAAAACCGAGTTCTTCATGTAAACAGCCTCAAGTTATATAGAGCTTGAAAGTAAAACGAAAAGATGCACTCAGAGATTTTCCCTTCAATATAATACAAAGTAGAGGATTTACTCACAGTGTCGTCGACCCATCGTAACCAATAAAAAGGTAAGCTAGTATATCAAGAGAAGAGTGTAGCTACAACTTACGAGTCCATAAACCTGAAAAGTCAGCATTGAACACAAGTAAAGACAAGGAGGATGACGACATATGTCAAATGGCCGAGAAACTTACATGTTGTCTAGAGTTGGTGTGACATATCTCATCAAGGTCATTAAGAATAGCGGTACTTGAAGTACATAATTCTGAACAAAGTCGAGACCATTTATAATTGTATTGTCCCATGTGGCACGTTCAAAGTCTATCAGAAAAGACGAGAACCACAGCAAGATCTTGATGGCCACAACCTGCAACCCAGTCAGACCAATGTTTCCTTTGTAAATTATGTATGTTCCTCACAGGGATGGAAATGGCAACGCGGATGGCTATGCCAATAGCGACGGCTAAGGCGGCTTGTCGGTAATGGTCTGAGGTGAATAGCGCTGGGTTCTGGAGTGCTCGGTATGCTGTAGAATATCTTAGTCAAATGTCCTTCAAACGGGCAATGAGATGGAATTTCGTCAAAGTGACAATCTTACCTCCAACGACGGTCAATTGTGCCCCACGGATGATGGCATTCGGCTCGAAATTGGTGACTTGAAGCTTCTCCTTGAGCTTTTCCTGGGTGATGAGGGGTTTCTGTGCCATTCTTGCAGTGGCGGACTCTTGAGGAGTCAAGGTTGCTGGCGTGTAGAGAGTCTGCTGTCAAGCAGCGTACGGAGTATATTTTCAGGCTTGGTGGAGTGATGAAAGTTGGTTGGCCTGCATGATCACCCACTACGTAACTGCCCAGCGGGCGGCAGCAGCAGCTGCAAGACACGCCTGCCCCGCAGTTCTCTCGCAGTGATCTACAGGGGGGTTTCTGTTGAGCTTCAGCACGACTTCAGCACGAACCAGGGCTTGTCTCCGGAGAATTTGGGGTACTCAGATACTGTAGTATTATCTAGGGTATGCCTAGGGTGTTATCTAGGGTACGGTACCTACCTAGGTATTATGTCGGGTGCAGGGTTTACAACCTTCTTTCTACGCGTTTGTCTGTGCTGCCTCTGTACAGTAGTACGGAGTACTCGCTCGTACTCTGCCCGTTTGTCGGTGGCATACGAGTAGCTTGGTACGGAGGTACTTGGATTGGATTGTGCCGTTTATGGACAGACAATTGATTTGTACCGCCAACCACCCACGCTCCTTACCAGCTCTGTTTTCCCTTTATCGTTTCTGTTGTAATCATTCCTTTCCTTTGCTCTCCTGCTACCAGTACTGCACTTTGCTTTGCACAACCTCTCTGTACTACCAACACCCATCACCAACACCACCAACACCACCATCACCACCCCCCTCGAGCGCCACTGTGTCTCTTCAATCGCCACCATCCCGCATTCCATTCCTGTGCCTGTACCTACCTGTACCTGTACCTTGTTACACCCTCGCGACCTTCCATCCCTTCCATTCCTTTTCCCCGAGGCCGTCCATTTCGACATCCTCACAACACCCACTACACCCACTACACCAACACACCCAAACCAGCGCGCGATAATTCACTATCGCCATCCATCTTTCACCCCGACATGGTCACAACGTACTAAGTGGTCGCAAGTAAAAGATCTTGCCATGGATCCTACTTCAAAGCCAACTGCCCGACGCTCTGTCTCCCTCCCTCCTCCGCGATCGGCGATCAATCCCGATCCTCAAGTCGAGATCCTCTACAACCTTCCCTCTGTCCGAATTGTGGCTTTCACGACATCGTCAACCGCTGCCATCCGACAAAGTTCCAGTCATGAAAGTCCTATCATCGAAGAGCAACCTGGAACACTTCCTTGGGTATCCCGGTCAGAGAGAACTATAGCTATCGGTACGTATTGATAGTCGCTTTTTTGATTGCGGGAGGTCAGGGGTCGAGCTCTGATTAGCGCGGGGAACTTCATGCGTTGAACAACCTGGCTTGGATCATCGTAATTCGACCCTTCAACTTCGTCTGCCCTCTGTGCGAGATGGTCTGTGGCAATTGCGAGCATTTCTATAAACCGGGTGGGTAGGAAGAAGTGAAGATTCAACTTATCTTGCATCAAACCTTTGAAGGAATGCTGCAATTGACCCTGCACATCGAAGCAATAATGAGGAAGGCGCACGTAGAGCAATCATGAACCATTTTCTGCAGAATCACTAGACATTCCTTGCTAATTGTTGTGTTTCCAGGTCCATTACGGATATATCGAGCCCCTGGTTCAGTTGCCTTTCTGAATTGTCAAAACGCTTTACAACCTATATTACCGAAATCACAATCTTGGTGTGTCGATGGAGATAGTAAATTCGTTCTACAGATCAGAAAGCCACAGTATTGGCGTATCGAAGTTCCCAACAAGGATCTCGAGGAAAGAGTGAGGGTGGAAGAACTGAAGGTAGTGCTCTCAAAGGTACTCTTGTTTGAGAAAACACCATGCCCTTTTCAAAGACACTTTACAGTGGAACTACCCGAGCCGCCAAAAGAACCCGCTGTGAAACGACCCTGGAGGCCAGTTCAAGGACCACAGCCATATTCGGCACCTATATACGAAAAGAAAAGATTGGAGGATGTCTCGCCTCCTACACGGGCAGCCAGCCTAAGTGGGCGGGCAAGACCAAAAAGAAATGAGAGACCACCAACACCTTCAAAGTCGCCCAACAAACCTCCTCGAATTTCCTTGAAATCTAAAAACTCTGAATACTTGGACTCTCCCCCACATTCTCCTGATTTTCAACAACCTACCACGCCTACGAGGCCTCTTTCCCCTCCAAGCACCGTCGACTTTAACAACAGTCCACGACCTCATACTCCTGCTACAACTGTGGGACAAGATGATGATTCTACTAACGGTTCCCCCACAAACTCTGTACAATTTGAGGATATTCCGTCAAACGATGATATCGAATCTACTTCGCGAACCGATTCCTCGATGTTGTCGCAGAAGAATTTAGACATAATAAATGAGATCGAGCCCGTCTCCGAAGAACCAGCCGAGTCAATTCCAGCCCCAGAAACACCCACAAATGATAAAGCGTTCTTGGAGGACGACGACAACGTTAGCGAAACAGATGATGAGTCTGACACTCGAACGAGTCGGCTTCAACCCGCTTTTCATCCCCTGACTTTGGACCCTCAATCACAAGCTTTAAAAAATGGTGTTCGATCAACAACAGCTCCGCCTGTGATATCATTTGTTACCAGCCCACCATCCAAAAAGCGAGAACGGTCTCCTCTCAGAATTCTCACGACAGCAGACTCTTCGTCTAGTCATTCTTCCAGTGTTAGATCTTTCCATTCAATCCCTTCATGGCACTCTCCTTTGGACCCCACATCACCACAGTCTCCTGGACCATCCTCTGCTAGTCCAGCATACCCTTATCCACATGAAAACATTGTCCTTCCAAAACGAGCCGTTCGTGTGGAAGATGATTCCGAGCTATCAATGCCAAGAACACCTGGAGCCTGGGAAAGTTCCTCTTCGGATGATGAATCGGATCCCAAGAGCCCGCAGACGTCTCCTCCGATCAAAAATGACAGTTTGTTGACAGTTAAACCCCAGGTCGAAACATCCATTCCCGGTACAAAGATTCGACATCGTGCTACAACTAGCAGCAACTCTCGCCGAGGACAACTTTCACCCCTTCCTGCCGCGGTTAACCTCTTCAGTCCACCTGCAGCCCGTCGTCCAAGACATCTGCAGACCAGAAGACACATCCCGACGGCTATCCTTCAGAAGACTTGTGAGATCCTGCTCAGTCCGCCAAGTCACTTATTTCAATTGATGATCAGCATTGCATCCAAAATCGCCGCTGGCGAATGGAGAGGCGTCTTGTTTTCTGGCTATGGAGACGTAACTTGGGACTTTGAGGAGGATTACGCGGATGGTCTGTACAGTCCTACGGACGACTTTGGGATTGCACTTCCCAGAGCCAATCTGCCTCGAAGAGGAAGCAGACAGAGACCTGAAGACATTGAAGCTGGTGGAAGTTGGGAAGTTGATTGATCTCGTACACAGATCTCATGGTATCATCTTCTTCTTTTGTTGCGACATGGATTCTCATGTATGATTATTGTATTACGAAACCCTTTTACTTGTATTTAATATCCCGATTTCCTTTTTTCTTTTCTTCTCTCTCCTTGGTTTGGGGATAAACGAGTTTGAGTTTGGGGCGTTTTCTTTTTCTTCTTTTCCGTATGGGTTCTTTTCCGTATGGGACTGTAGGAGGTACTGGATATTGGGGTGTATTGGGGACTTGACTTGGTTGTTTGTTATAGTGAAACGTAGCTGAGATACGATAAGATAGCCCTTGAGAGGGTTCAAGGGAAGGGGACTATATAGTAATAAACTTACTCTTACTAAATCTCTCCCTCTCTCTCTCTCTCACCCTCTGTTGGTTCATTATCTTTATTTGCTGTCTTACTTACATACTCTCCTCTTTTCCATGGCCGTGTTTCCTTATCCACCGAGAAATGTACTTTTGGGGTAGGGTTTCCGGTTTCGTTAAACTAACCCCCCCCCCCTCTCTCTCCCTGTTTATTTATTTATTTACTTATTTGTTTGTTTTCAAAAGAAGGCACTCGTACGAGTATTTTGAATCTGAAAGTAGCAATAGCTATACGGTTAGGTTAGGTGGGGGTTTTATTTGAAAGAGAAAGATTGGAAAGTAAGATAGATATATATTAGGAATTAGAAAAGGAGGTTGTTTTGTTTTGTTTATAGAGAGAGAGAGAGGGGAGGAGGGTGTATGAGAATATATTTTAGTTAATTAGTATGGTTTAAGAGGGAGGGGAGGGGGGATAGGTATTCAGAGGAGGGTGTTGGAGAAGTATAAGGAGTAGAGAAGTATAAGGAGTAGAGAAGTATAAGGAGTAGAGAAGTATAGGTAATAATTTATACTCGAAGTCTCGAACCATCGATATTATTATTACTCCTATATATTCCTATTCCTTTTCCCATCGTGCCCGTCAAAGTACCAGCTAAGATAGAACGGAAAAACAATGAAACAATAAAAAAAACAAAAAGGTATCTTCGCAAACGCAACGTAACAATATGCCCAACAATGCCCAACTAACCAGCCACCCAAAGAAGGTGGAATCCCAAATCCACCTCATTCCAAGCTACCTCCCATCATTTCAACCCCTGCTTCCGATTTCCAATCCGGTCGAATGCTATCCATTTTGGACTCATTCAATTCCAAGCAAAAACACTTCCTTCAACGATGCCAGAGAGATAGAAGAGAGGTAAACAGCAGTTTCACTCCCCCAACCGCCTGTACGCAAACCCCCTCGCATTCTCCCTTCTCACAGCCCACCCTTTAATCGCTACAACGACGATAATCCACGCCATGAGGAAGGTAACAAGACCCATGGCAACGGTGAATATGAACATGGAGTCTAGACCGTTGCTTTCCATTGCGTTGACGGTGTCTCGTGCCTATTTACCTCCATTGTTAATATCAACTCTGAACAATTTTCTTCAACTTCTTGAAAACGGGAAATGGGAAGCGGGAATGGATGGATGGGTGGTGCTTACCGAAACCATGAAAATCGCTCCACCCGCAAGTAAGCAGAACGAAGTGATTAACTCCGTAGGTGGTCTACCCGGTAATGTCGAAGTAGGCGGCTTAACATAGAATATCACATAAGTAGCTACGCGAGAAAATGCAGCGCCTACAAGGAGAGTCCCCCACTGCTTATGGATCATGGTCGAGATCATGGATTCTTGGTGGTGGGAGCTCATCATTATGCCAACCAAAAAGGTGACAAGTGCGGGCAGAGGATTCATGGAGAAGCGGTAGGATTCTGGTGGCGCTTGTTCTTGTTCTAGCTCGTTTTCCAGGCGGGATTGAAGGGTTTGGGGGGCTCGTTTGGTGGCGTTCAGGAGGGAGCGGATGAGTTTGGATTCGATTACCATTCCGCACTATCTGGGTTAGTCGATTGAATCTGTTGAAAAGGTCAAGGGTGAAAGTACCAGGCCACCACCAATAAACATAACGGTTATGGAAAGATGTTCGAGATCTTGAGCTGTCCATGCTTTTCCCCAAGCGGCCAAGTGTTCGAGGAAAATATTCGTAGCTCCATATAAGAAGATCATGAAGCTTTCGACGAATTCAGCTGAAAATTTAGAACCTTTCTTGGGTGTCGTTGTATTCCAGGCCTGCGGTTTTAGTTAGAGAAATCTTTGTATTCATTATTCTGATCTTCCTTACCCAGCCAATTTCTGCGAAACATCCGGCCCAACGTCCAAGCGAGACTATTCCAAACCAAAAGAAAACACTACCCTTGATGAAATGCGCAAGTCCGCTGAATACGGTACGACCCGTCTGGAATATAGTTAGTCATTGTACATCCCGAGGTGTGCATATGGCTTACAAAGAAACCGCCATAGGTGACCCATCCAGTGAGAAAAGTGGACCAGCCAATCAACAAAATCAGCCGATCAACCGCATCATAAAGAAATTGAAAAATTCGCAAGGCTTTTGAAGACAGCAAACCCGGGATTCTGGAGGACAAAAATCCATGTAGTTTGCCACCAAGTACCAGCCTCGGTTTTTCAACAAAATATTCCTCTTCGTTTTCTTGAGCCGGAGAACTCAGTTGTGGAGGACTTGTAGAAGCAATCGAGTGACTTCTCAAAGACTCCGTGTTACGCTCCGTTCCTTGTCCACTATCGCCGGAAAATCGACAGTCGTCTTCGTTGTGTAGACGCTGGTGTTCGGCCATCACCTCAGCGGAGATTGGAATAAAATGACCCCTCTCTTCGCTTCGCACTACTTCCTTTCTTCCTGCATACAGAGTAACAACTCCCACCAATACCTGCACGATAACTACCCAAGTTATAATCCATCCGAGCTTGTGATGCGCATTATTGGGGTACAAATCGGGCGTGCTAGCATTGTATATTGTTGCTAGGAAGACTGCGACACCATTGGCGACCAGAAATGCGGATTGAGTAGGTAGTCTGTATCTTGAACGAGCAATAGAAAGCAACACACCTAGAGACTCAATTAGTACATTTTGAGGCTCTTGGAAACGCTAACAATTCCTAAGTGACTCACCAATTGGAAGTATAAACACCCAGGCGATGGTCATAAGTGCAATATGCGCAGCCATAAGTCCGGAGTGTTCCCCATACTGAAAATATGTCTGCAAATCTGAATTGCCCCCTGAAGGAAGTATTGCTGGACGCAGAACGGCAGTATCTCCCATATTCATATTTCCGCCCTCAACATGATCGTGTGCGTTCGCTACGGAGGCAAGACCAAATAGCAAAATAAAGACATTCGCGACAACTCCTATCCGGGTTTTCTGCATGTGTTATATGTTATGTTATATGTTATTGCTGTTGTCGAAAGCAGGAGGAAGGGACGAAGGAGGGGGAGTATGAGCTGGGCCTGAGGCTTGGCGGTGGGGTCAAGGAGCAGCGTGAGTATTTGTATGGCGGAAGTAGCAGTAGATGGTACCGGTAGTCTAAGTACGAAGTATGAACTGTAGGACTAGTTCTCTCGGTGCATTGACTTGACTTAATCCAAAGCAAATCTTCTGGGAGAATTCCGCTATGTACGTCACTCGCGTACTTGAAGTGTTTGGAGAATCTGGGAGAGATGACTTTGGTACTGTACCGTGATCCCGGTCTCTTGGTATTCTTGAGTGAGTGTGAGTGTCTTGCCTCGGATTTATTGGCACTGAGTGGACGCAGTTTCGAAGTACGGAGTCGCTGAGCAGAACACTCGATGTTTCTTTTATACCTTCTGCAGTGGAGTGCTAACGGCCGGTATCTGAAATTTGAACCAGTATATGGAGTGTCGGCAGATGATTTGTAAGAAAACCCGGGCAGGTGAAACTATCTGATCAGAGAATCAATAGACCAGACGTTGGACCGGCGCCGGGTTTGATGCATATCTATGTACTCCAACCGGAGAGCGATCATCACGGCAAGAAATGCCAGATATGATGCAGCGGCAGCATATCTTTGTTGCATCTGAGTCAAGGCCGCGGCCATGGGCTTGCCCACCACATCCACGTACTAAAGGGAAGGCCAACCTGGACTTTCGGAGTTAATAAATCCCATACCATATGGATGTCATCCATACCCCTGGGCTGGACAGTCTTTGAGGTTGTTGACGGGTAAAAATGAACAAGCTATTCCATGTTGAGTATCGATTGTCATGTCATCAAGTGCCGTGGATTTGAAAGGGTGGTAGTCTGCTGACCTACGGTCATACCATGTGAGAGCGAGCATTTTCATAAGCAACGGATCCATGAATCCTGTGCTTCAGGCGCCGTTTGGTGATGGTGGTAGCAGATGCTTTGCTGTATACGGCATGGCATTAGTAATTCTGCTTTAGGGCCACCCTAATTATCTCCGTGCAAGCCGATTTGATGCCGCATGCAAGGCTGGATATCTTGTTGGCTCTTGATATCGGATATCCTGAGTAAAAGCTTTCACTGGCTGCAAACAACGACGGATGGAGACGAGTTGGTGGGGTTGGACGACATGTGCGGGAGTAAGGTAATGCTTGGCCGGCAACCTCGGATGGGATGTAAACGAAACGGGAATGCCCTCACTTTGACTTGCGAAATCCACCCAACTTCCAATGGGATTTTACATGCGGTACTCGTGGTGCTAGAAGCGGGGTCTGCCCTTGAGCCGCGCTGAATGAAGAGCACTTGCACACTTGAAAGGAAGAAAAGAGGATCTCGATCCCGATCGGATTTAAGCGTATTCATCGAAAGAATGGAAAGAAGTACAACAAAGCAAGAACCGGCGCCGGCGCCGGAATGTTCGGCCACTCTACACCAGATATTGAATATGGCAGTGCGAAACGGATGATGGATAACTGATGCCAATAATCCCAAGTCGTTCCCTCGACCCTGACCGATTTTGTTTCTGGTTCCGTCAGCATGATACTGTATCTTGACATAGTGTAGAAAGTATGTTTGCCGTTTGAATAGAGCCCAAGCTCGAACCTCAGTATCGAAACAGCTAACCCTAAGCAGCCACAGTAGCTTTGCGGCAGAATACCCAACTAGAACATCGGACTATACTCCGCTCAGCAGAGCTCATCTCCTAATTGGACCAAACGTATGGGTGATACCAGAATCCCAGGATCAACCGGGCGGAGATGATTGTACGAAGATGCTTCAAACTTTGGGACTCCGGGCTCTACGTATATCGGCTGGGCTGACAGAGCATCGTCCGAGGGGTCGTTCGCCATTTGACTCATCGGTATCCACAGCATATCAGCATCGCACGATCTGATGACTGATCTGATTGATCCATGAGAACTGATGGTGCCACTGATGCGCAGGAAAAAAAGGCAAGCAACCTGGAAACTGTGGAATCATCGATGTTTTCAGCCCACCTTCACCGCTTTACCCGCAAGGTGGGGGAAACCCCGCACTCAAATGCATCCCAACACATCGAGAAGTGGATTTCCCATCCCATATAAAATTCCTACTAAGACAGTGGAGAACCCAAAGTAATGAAGTCACGCGTCATGGTAACGACCGGAAAAGTAAACTTGAAAATGTGTTGCCATAATGACTTGGGCTCTGTCTATGCATGCGACTCGGCAATATAATAAGTAAGAAATTGTTCTCTGTCCACCTAGGTCCTATGAAAATGCTGTGATTTCTCATACTCGGTTTCATACGCGGAATAGTGAAAAGAATAAAAACATGTTCGTATAATTGATGTGGTCGTTTGAGGCTTTCTGGGATATTGCCGCTTGCCTTAACTATGCGCCATAATGACGCATAGTCGTTGCATGTGCGAAGAAAACACTGCCTTATTTTGTACACCGCCAGCAAAGCGTTCATAGAACCCCGAACCGCCCAGGAATGCGGACAAACTGCTCCAATTGGGATGGTTTGCCAGCTAGCTTACCCAACAAGTCAGCCTACCTACTTGTCTACAAGGTAGCACGGTTCTTGACACTCCATCTGCCATTCTTCGAGTTCTCGACCACTTTGTCTTCCCCCTCCAACTTTTTGAGAATTTGCAAAATGCCCCCATTCGCTGGAATATGAAGACTTTCTGGAACATTTTTATAGATGATCTTGACAATCTCCATCGACGTCCACTCATCGAGCTCGCTCTCTGCTACTTCAGCATCTCTGGTTGACTTCAACACTTGGACCACTTGATCCTCGCGTTGTTGTCGATGCTTAATGTATTCCAATATCTTTTTTGGTCCTTCATCAATCACTTCACCATGTCCTGGATAAGCACGCCCTTGGAACACATTCCTCATCTTCTCTAAGCTGTTGAGATAGGTAGGTAGGTCTTCAAAGGCGGCTGTTCCGTGACCTAGCACGTTGTCTCCCGTGAACATGGCATCTTCTTCTTCGAGAATCAGTGCCATGTGGTCGGTGGTATGGCCAGGACTGAAAATTGACTTTAGAGTGGCTCCCTCGACATGAAATCGCTGGCCGTCTTCAATGTTTTTCTGTCCATCGCTTGGCGTATTTTTATAAACGATGGTTTGTGGTGATATCTCCAACAGGTGTTTGATACCGCCAACGTGATCGTGGTGCCAGTGTGTAATCACCGCTTCCCCGATCACAGCATCTTCCTTTTGAAGCGTGGCTTTCAATGAGGCTATCCAGGCCGGTAACCCATCCCCGGTATCGATGAGAAGTCGCGTTCTCCCAGTGCCAACCAAGTAGGTGTTTGTACCTAGTGTCATGTCAATCAAAGTTACACATGAATGCCTCCACCGGCAAGGCTGTCTTACCTTGTAGGGTAAACTATTAAGATTTATCAGCCCAATGTATCCACGTGAAGGTGACCGGAGTTCTTGGACTCACCTTGCCGGGATTTCCACCCAGGATTCGAATCACGCTTGTACTCAGCCTTTCAACGTCTCTGAGAGGAACCAGTTGGGTAGCCATTTTGAGAAATAATGGTTGTAGTTTGGGGATAGATTCATGGCTGTGATATTCGGAAAGCGAACGATGAGTAGAAGTAGCCTCGGCAAAATGGGGAGGAACTTGGTATTATCCCGAACCTCAACCGAGCCTACCCCATAATTTAATCCACCCAAGCCTTACCTCCCGTCTGTACGGACTGTGGGTAACAACCAGGACCGAGAGGTTGATCTCGAGATTGGGACGTCACAATAGCACCCTCTTTGGCTTCAGGATGGGTAGCGGTAATATGCCATCTTCCAGACCATCTACGCCTGCCACTGTGGCATCTCCTATGGAATACAAACTCAAGGATCCGCAGCCTGGTATCCCCTTTTTTGGGTGTCGTAAGTGTCCATGCATGGGAATTGGTCTTGTCAGCCTTGCGGATGTTCTGCTAATATATGATTCCTATATCCAGCACACATCGGCATGCTTCTGACTAAACAAAAGGATAAGAGCATTCAGAATTATAGAGACTCTCTACGGGCCATTTTTGAGCAACCCAAGATTCAGACGTCCAAGACCGTAGAGGGCCAGCCATTTACGACGCTCACTCCAAACTATCTATGTTTACAATGTAATACTGTGACAACAGAAAAAGGTCGAAAGGACCATGGCGACGAGGTTCAGCACAGATTCTGTAAGGAGCACCCTCCTTACTCGCAGGAACATTCATTAAACGTTTTAGTTGTTGAGTCGAGAAATGGCTACCTGTACTGTCAGATGTGTCATGACTTCGTTTTCGATCCTACCATGGAAGATTTACGATTACGGAAATCAGGACGAGGAACATTTAGTAAGTACAGCATCTGCCAACGTCGAGAGTCATTGTTTGGGTGTTCTGTGCTAACCAATACTCTTCAATTGCAGCTAGGAAACGAAAGCTTGACGAACTCTTTACTGACCCGCTCAAGGACGATCCTCTATTTATCTCAACAAACACAGTAGAAGCGCCATGTCGTGCCAGCGGAATTCGGGGTATATACAACATGGGTGCGACGTGTTACATGAACGTCATCCTCCAATGTTTCGTTCACAACCCTCTGCTTAGGAATTTCTATCTGAGCAATGGACATTTAAGTGGACCTCTCTGTCCATATAAGAATTGCATGAGTTGTGCAATGGATGCAATGTATCAAGAGTTTTACGCAGAGGAAAATACAACAGGCTACTCGGCTTCCAGTATTTTGGCAAGCTTTTGGCTTTCGAAGAGAAAGGCTTATGAGGAATTGGCAAGCAACAAGGAGCAAGATGCTCACGAATTCTTCCAATTTCTTACCGAAGAGTTGCACGAAATTAATGGCGGTACCAAACAAGTTGAGTCCGACGAGAATTCTAATAAAGTTACCAAACATGAGAATGGTACTGGTTGTAAATGCATTGTACACCAAACCTTCTATGGCAAACTCCAGAGCACCATAACATGTCAGAGCTGTGGGGAAATCAATACATCTGTCGAGTCATTCCTAGACCTAAGTCTGGGTTTAGAAGGACTCTCTAAGAAAAAGAGCCTCAAGGCAGTTCCATTGACGTTGCAACGATGTCTCGATGAAGAATATTGCCGACCGGAACGTTGTGAGTATACCTGCAATCAGTGCGGTACACTCGAAGCCAAGAAGCAGCTCAGTATTAAGAGTCTACCAAACGTTCTTTGCATTCAACTCAAGGTTAGTTTTCCACAGGTCCCCTTTTCTCAAGTGGTACAGCACTTACCAATTTAAATTCAGCGCTTCAAACAAAACAATGGTACAGCGTCGAAAATCGATACCAAAGTTTCCTTTCCCCTCAAGTTAGAAATGTTTCCCTACACAAACCGAGCCAAGAACCAAGCTACAATGTTCAATTACGAGCTCGCAAGATCCTGTACCTACGACCTCCAAAGTGTCGTAGTTCACGTCGGTAATCTCGAAACAGGTAGAAACCTCCATTTTCTCCCAAGATAGAAGGAAATAAGTGAACTAACAAAGCGAACCTCAGGTCACTATGTATCATATTCACGCGTCGGGAACCAATGGTTCAAATTCAACGACCACAATGTCACATTAGCATCCAAATCACAAGTTCTCAATGAACAGGCGTTTCTCTTATTTTATGTCGTTCGATCACTGGCATGAATTTTTCCTTCTCTTCGTTCGGCGTCAATTTGCAATTGTTTTGCAGCAGGGCACAGCACAGCACAGCATGGGGGAAAGCATCGGGGTGTTTCATGGATTATATGGATGGATATCGGGACCACACACACTGTCTGTGGTGGATTTGTTTAGAGGAGTTTCTTTCTTTCTTTGATTTGGGATTTCTGAGTTGGGAGGAAGTATGGGGCGTTGAGAGAGATCATGAGTATGAAATTGGTTTGATAGGGTTTGGTTGTATCACGGAAGGGAAGCGGGGTTGTAAGCTCTTTCGTTTGAAGGATCCGAGGTTTATTGAGGCAAAGAAAGAAAGACTTGTTCATGAAATACATAAAAGTGGAAGCAAAAGGGGGAGACCATTCTTCAGGGGTTTGATAGAAGAATTGAAGTGCAGTAAATTAATATCTGCATTCTGTATTGCCTCGTTAAGCTACCATGAGCTCGGTTCTTACGTAGGTTTATTTCCCCATGCTCTCGTCACCGAAATCATTCCTTCTTGCTCTCCCCTTCCTTCCCATCCTTCTCACCCTTCTCCCCGTCACCATCTTCTTCTTCGCTCCTAAACTTCCACGCCTCACCCTCAAAGTTAGAGTAGCAAAAGAACTCATTACTCAGTCCCTTGTCGTGGACGGGGAGAAAGGTGGTTGTGCGGATGCCGATTGGGGCGTAGATCTTGTGGATTAGGGGTTGCATCCTTTCGCCAGTGCAGACTATGATTTTGGGGTTTGTGTCTGGGGATGTGGATGTTGATGTTGAGGGTGAGGGTGCGGGTAATGACCAGGATTTTGAGAGGTAGGATACTGATTGTGCGGCTGGATGGTTGTTTGTGTTAGTGCTGGGGTTGGGATGGGAAGGGGAGAGGAGGATAGTGAGTGGGAAGAGGGAAGGGAAGTGAGTACCTTTTGTTTGACAGTCCTCGTTTAGGAAGGGGGGATCGATTATGAAGCGGGAGATTGTGGATTTCATGGTTGCTGTTTTTTTGTATCAGTCAGTCTCTTTGTATTCGACAAACTACATTCATATCCAGAATCTCAAATTCTCATACTCATCACTTCTCCCAAGGATTCAAAGAATCAAAGGGGAAGGTTTATAAAGGGGGAGGGAGGAGGGGTAACTAACGAGGTAACTTCAACGGATTGTTGAAATCATAGTACACGAATTCATTGGCAAAGACTTCGAATCGCTTGTCGTATTCTAAGAGCCAGATTTTGGGTCTCTCGGAGGGCGGAAGGGGGGATTGGTTCTTTTTTGTTTGTTAGTTGGTGTTCATTGCCCATTACCACCACTTGTTTAAGCGAAAAAGTTGGGGCTGGACGTAGGAAAGCAATAGCGGACGAGGGGGGAAGACAGAGGGATAAGGGAAGGGAAGGGGATATACAAGTAGGTTCTTGAGTTGTATAAATACACTTGGTGCCGAAACGGCAGCGATTTGCGTCTCGGCTGTAGCACCTTCGAGGAGTTCTTTGGCGATTATCGTCGCTGTTTCGTCAGAGTACTATTCATTCTTTTAATCAGCATCTCTCTATTCGCTCTAAAAACCCCCCTTTCCCCATCTCTTCCTCCCTCTCCCCTCCTCATCACAACCCCCTCCTCGGCTCAAAAACCCCCCTGGATTACCATCCTCCCCACCTCAGCAAAAAAAGAGAAAAAACCAAAAACCAAAAAGAAAACGTGACATCAAAAAAAGGACTCACCCAAAACTGACTAACCCCCCAATCCTCCCCAAAAGCCTCCATACTCCAAACCTTCACCTTCCTCCCCTCCTTCCCATCCTCATACTCCTCCTCCGCCGCCGTCTTCAGATCCTCGAACTTCTTCTGCAACGCATCGCGATCGGCGTAAAATTCCTTCAGGGCGTCGAGGGCGCCGCCTGAGAGGACGCTTTTCGGGATAGGTTAGTAGTGGGAATAATTTGGTAGGAAAGGAAAATGGGATAAAAGGGTTCTTACAGAGGTTCGTCGTCTTCGGAGGACATTTTTTGGGAGGTATTTATTTGGGGGTGGGAGTCGTGATGAGATTTCTGGGTGTTTTTGGGTGTTCTCGGGATTTTTTTAAGATGACGAAATTTTGCCGACTGGGTTGAGGGTTTTGGTTTGGAAGTGGTGATGGAGCAAGAACTATTCAACAATCTGATTTTCTCCTATTCACCCGAGTTATGAGGAATAGTATCGTTCAGACCCTCTTTTCATCTTTCATAGTCTCACTTGAGCTTTCCACATGCCTTCTAGCTCAATGCATCATGTGTTCTCTAATCAAAGTTGCAGTTGTCTTTTCTAATTCTGCCTATGTACAAATCACAAACTCCGTTGTAAAAACATGTCTTTCACGAGTAAAGAAACTACTGATCGTCGAGCACATGTAAATACTTTCTCTGTTCCCTCTTCTCACGCTCCGTTGCTGGTGGCAAGTCACTGTATTGCGAGCTTCTATATCCTAGCTACAAGACTGTCAGCATTACAAAACAGTAAAAATATGAGTACTAGCTTACCAAGTAATGGAATGTAAGACTGCTCAACTCTGCTGGCTCTATTCCAAGATCCTTGAAAGTCTTTGCCGTAGGATCGATCTTTTGGTCAATAAATTCACGCTCAATTTCATCTACGGACAGCACATTCCACCAAAGTGCCTTTTCGAGAACGCCAGCAATTGGCTTCAAGATGACTTTGGGAATGTTGATATGTCGGCGGTGCTTGATGATTTCTTTGTCAACGAGAACAGCAATTTCTTCCGTTGAGTAGTTCTTTGGTCCGTACAACTCATAGGTTTGTTGGGCAGTACTATCATCTTGAAGCATCTTTTCGAGAGCCATACCAACATCAATAACATGAACAGGCCAGTAACGCTCTTGCATGTAGTTTGATGTGAAAAGGTTGGTAACGCCTGCAAGTTTGTGAAGTAGATGATCCTCGAAACCAAACAATGGAGCTGGCCTGACGATTGTGGTTTCTGGGAAAATGTCTCGTACAACAGCTTCACCTCGCGCCTGCTTCTTTTAGTATGGAACACTATAGTCATAAACGTTTTCTTACCTTGGTACGGAAGAATTCTGAGGGCGAATTGAGATCTGCGTTGAAAGAAGAAACGTGGATGAATCGGTCCACATCATACTTTGCAACAGCTTCGGCAATACGTTCAGCACCCTCAACATGTACGTCTTCCAAATCGAAGTTCCTAAAACAAATATCAGTCCCGAGGGTTCCTAACTATTACTTTTTTCATGCTTACTTGGTGGGGTAATTTCGGCCAACGAGATTGTAAACCACATCAGAGTGTCTAACGCTCTCTTCTAACGATTGCGTATTTCGGAGATCGTATTCCTTGAAATTTCGTCAGCACCTTCCTTGACGACGGTATCAGGAGTTCCTCGTACAATGAAAACAACCCTTCCTAAATCTCCAGAAACCTTCAAATGGCGCTTTGCCATCTCCTCTCGGAAGGGCACAATAACCGTACATCCTTGTCTTGCTGTATAACTCTATCAGTCCCAGTATCCCACCAGCCTTTCTACTCTCGGAGTCTCGTACCAAGTCTGTTCACGATGTATCGTCCCAAAAAACCAGTTGCGCCGAAAACCGTAACAGTGTGTCCTAGAAACCGTTGAGTCTGGCGTAGCTTCAATCGTCTGGTGGTCACATACCTCCAAGAGAAGATCTGCAGGATAAGAAATTAGTATTGAATCCAATTGATCGAGGGAGGGTACTGACCTGCCACCCTGGGTCCGTATGATGGGCTTTCCGGTTCGTGTAATGGTAATGTCAGAGATGGCCCTTCTGGGGGCAGAATTGCCGATGGGCGCTTTCTTTGCCCAGGTGGCAGCCCGTAGGCCTCTCATAGCTGACGATCCGCAGGACTTCTGCATCGCTGCGGATTTCCTCAAGTTCAATTGAGCGAAGCTTGTAGATTGTCGCTGTATGATTGAATGGGAGGTCGTTGGTAGTGCTCCGCCAGACCCCCCGGTCAGTGAAGCTCGGCAGTACGCGCTAACTGGTGGGTGCCTGTGCCCAAGGCTGGCATGGAGGGAGCTCAAGGTTGCGATTGAACGCGAATTCCATCATCAACCTCAACCGCCGCAAACATCTCCCTCTACCCAAAAATACTCGGTTTTCGAGACACTCGACGTACCGAGCCCATCATGAACGTCGATACCATTCCCGATTTCCTCGCTGAGCAGCGAGATGCTGCCCCCGCAGATTCACAACATCTCTATATCACTTTTGAAGATCTATGGGAGCGAAAGCTATGGCATCAGTTGACGGATGCTTTGGTGGGATTCTTTCAGACGGCAGAGAGCGCTTCTCAACGGCTTCCATTCTACAAGACCTTCATCCTCACTTTCGCAGACAAGATCAACCAGTTGAAGCTTGTTACCCTTGCACTGAGTGCCGCATCACAATGTAGAGGTGAGTAGGGTTGTTAATAATGGAAATTACACTGCTTATTCTTCTTGTAGACTCGCAAGAGCGGCTATCCTTCCTAGAATCGGTAGCAAAGAAAGTCGACAACCCAAACTCACAAGACGCCCATGTTTACGCAACGGTAGCCGTGGCAACTGTGAAGCTGGAGCTTAAGGATTTGGAGGGCACCAGGAAGGATCTCGATAAATCAGAAAAGATTCTAGATAATTTCGATTCAGTCGAAACTATCGTTCATGCTTCCTTCTACCGTGTCAATGCAGAGTACTACCAGGTTCGTGGATTCCCAAGTATTATCGAAAATTATCCTAACAAAAACAGTCCAAATCCGACTTCGCCGCATACTATAGAAACGCTCTTCTCTATTTGGCATGTATTGAATTACAAGATCTGACTCCTCAAGAGCGAAGAAATCGGGCATACGATCTTAGCATAGCAGCTTTGATTTCAGATACCATCTACAACTTTGGAGAGCTCCTACTACATCCAATTCTTGATACTTTAGCAAAAGATGATGCCTGGCTTCGGGATCTTCTCTTTGCATTCAACAGAGGTGATTTGGCTGCATACGACGTATTGGCTGGTCACATTTCTTCAAACCCGTTACTTGCAGAACACCGTGATGGATTACGACAAAAGATCTATCTTGCAGCTTTGACAGAGACCGTCTTCCGAAGACCACCCCACGACCGTGCCATGTCATTCCGTACCATTGCCGAAGAGACCAAGGTTCGACCAGACGAAATCGAGCACTTGATTATGAAAGCATTGAGCCTGGGACTTCTTCGGGGAAGTATCGATCAAGTTGACGAGATTGCTAGAATCAACTGGGTGCAGCCAAAGGTACTGGATATGAGTCAAATCAATGGCATGCGGACGAGATTGCAGGAATGGGATTCAAGTGTCAATTCTCTGGGCCACTGGATCGAGAAAAAAGGACAGGATGTTTGGGCTGCGTGATCTGGCATGGCATGGCATGGCATGGCGTCTGATTGACTTGATACGGGGCACTGGCATGTAAAAATAGATCTTTACGACCAATGGGAAAAGCATTGGCAAGTTGCCCTATGATAATAACTTGATTTGAGGGAAAGACTTCAGAATAGATGATGAACTCGGTAAATTCTAATAAGCATCAAGACACTGTTGGTTCAGAACCAATTGCCCAGGTAGTGTTGGAAAAGGGAGGCCATTTGATTTGTAGCATTTTTCTCTGGGGCCGAAGCTTTGAGTAGTATCTTCCCAATCCTCTATCCCAATATATCTGCTCTTACCCAGTAGATACATCTCTCCGTCCAAACTCATCAGAGTAGAACACTCCCCTCCTCATGTCCCTCACAAGGCTCAAGACTCACGCAACGCCGGAATATACTAAATTCATCATATATCATACGAGACTTCAACCGCTAGTCTAGGCACTCCTGACTCGACTATTTCTAATACTTACTCTCATACCGGCTATCAAGGTTGGGTATCGCCGATTTCATTTGTGTGCGAATGTCTGTCTGGGAGAATGAATTTGTGATTTTTACAGATGAGGAGTTGTTGTTTCGTGATGAGGAAACCGCTGCGGACTACTCGACTTGAGTCCTTGATATTGGTATAGGTAGTTACCTTGTTGATTTGGTGCGATGGCTGTCGTTGTTAAATTCGTGGCTGGAGTATTAGTAATGCCAGATTCATTTTTCTTTTTCTTTTCGCTTTTTGGTATATTCGTCGAAGACTCGGACTAACGTGAATTGCGTTTTTGGAATATCTGAAGACTGGGCCCCAGAATGATAGTAATGGAAGTGAGACTCGTGAGGTACATATGGTTGGAAAGAACCGAGGGATCTGTTCTATGAATTATCATGAGGATATGTGTCTGATACCCGATTTTCATCTTAGGTATCGGGATTCGGAATGAGATAAGTGTATTCTACTTCAGCGTACGTAGTACTCTCCTAGTTTACCATAGTAGATTTGGGTCATTATCTTCTAAGTCCGAATCAAATTGGTATTCAAGGAACCTTCAGCGAAGCGGAAGGAAAGAAACATCGAATACTTGTAGCCGCTTGGACCCACAATTACCCGAAAGTACACGATGAAACAAATAGCATAAAGAGAACTTCTTTTATGACATTTCTCCCTTGGAGTCTTGGACTAGGTTCATATTCATAAAAGGATTCAAGCCTTCTAGCATGACTCCTCCAAGCATGATACGCAATTTCCTATATTCCATGGACACGAACTCGCCCTGTCAGGATGCACACATAATTATCATGGGGTAGGCGTGGCTGTGGGGTTGGGGGCTGGAGTAATCCTGCAAGCCACTATCAATAAACTCACGAATGGGATGTAATGGGGGTTGGAAGTTGTGGTGCTTTTGGGCCTGAGGCCATTAATATTGGTTTCGTTTTGGAGGTGAGGGGTGAGGGGTCATGAGGGGGAAGTAATCCTGCTAGCTACGAGGATATTTAGTTTTTGGAACGAGAGAGTAAGCTTGGATGTGTTTGGATGGAATATGTAGGTTCTTCATTTTTGTACCGCAGCTACCGTCGAACTCTCGGTTATTGTCGAGAGTGAATCCTTCGTTCGTTATATAACCTGAGGATTAGTACTTCTATACACCCCCTCGAGAATTGAACACCTCTGGGATATTGGTGCCCTGCTTCCAACCTTCACCAGTAAATTACACTCCTTCTCCCTTTTCATCCTTCTTGACCATTGAAACGACATAGACACCCGCGCAGTTGTTCTCTTTGTAACGCAAAACTCTTAGCACCCTCCTAACCTCCTTTATGGGTCTCCTCTCAAGCTTGGCCATAATAAGTCAGAGTACTTGGCTTAAGGAGAGTTGAATAGAAGGGAATCAAGGGCTCGAGGTACCATTGTTTTGTATATATACGAGAATGACTCCATCCGGATAGTTACAAACATGGAACGGTTTAAGAGTATAACTCCATATACCAGCAATAATTCTCAGCTGCGGGCTCAAAGGTTTATATAGAATCTGAAAATCTATTAAAAAGGGAATGTTAATATTAAATAGCCCCACCACCAACTAAGTGGCTTTTAATGTTATACTGAAGTAAGGTAACTTGCCGTTATTACTAAAGCAGTTTCGCCCCTTCTGTCAATATTACCGACACTATTACAGTTAACAGAAGACTTTCCCTAACCCTAGCAAATCTATACTTTGGTCCAGAAAAGCCCCCTAAGAGATCTACAAAGTATATCTTTACAGATAAGCGCTAGCACCGGCCATTAGAAACCAAAGTGCCAATGCTAGCCGAGAAAATTTACCGGCCCGAACTCGCTCTCCTTTGCAGACAGAAGCAAGCTCTAGAAATGAAACACGAGCTTTCGTAATGGCAAGGGACTTGGAAGGAAAGGAAACTAATGACGCGCTGAACACAAACTAGATATCTGGTTTAAAGAAAGAAGTATAGTAAGAGGAAGTAGATTGCCAAGTTTCATTTCAGGATCTTCTTGGACGGTATTTACCGCCGAGTCTCTAGCTGGTGTCGGATGTTTCTCATTCATATATACGATTACTCGAAAATCCTAAGTATACGTATCCAAGACTTCCACGCGCTTCTCTCGCAGGATTTGGAACGAGACCTAGCCAGCATATTTCCATCTCCATATTGAACTCCCTGTGAGCCCGTCAGTGGACGATTGATCCCAGAGAAGTTTTTGATGAATTGATTTAAGATGCCAATAGATACTGGATACCTAAGAATGTCTTTATAATAGTTCTGTATTTGGGGATTAGAGTTTTTTTGGGTAAGGTAGTATTGCCAAGGTGGTGCGGGTGTATTGTTGAATGGTATTTTAGGAGTTGCTTATTGATAGTTAAGACTTACGCCGCGCTCGTTAGGTATTCCAGTAGTAGACTACTTATTTTTCATTCCTCTTGTTCAGACTCAACTCACTGACATCTCTGTGAATAGGCTATAGCTAGTTTGGCTAGCTAGCGAGCTCTAGGTAGGGTTTAAACTAACATAATGATAGACAGGCTCCTGTAATCATATCATGAGTTCGTAATTCATCTCAAAAGGACCACACCATTACCTCCATCCTTTCAACCCGCAAAACCACCCCTAGCCATCTTCTTCGCCCTCTGATCCCTACGATTATGATTCGCCCTCGACCCCTTACTAGCCTCCTTCCCCCTTCTCGCAGCCTCCGTACTCTCCCCATTAGTACCCGTCACATCACCTCCTCCCCTTCCTCTCCCTCTTCCCCTTCCCCTTGGAGCCCCCCTAAGTCTCCCTCCCCGACCACGATCATTAGGATTCCCCCCTCGCTCGTTGACATCCGAGTCCTCGGTCCCACTTCCCCCAGGCGTAGCAGTAGCCCTCCAAGAAGAAGCCTTCAGCTCCCTCTGCTCACCCCCAAATTGTGAGAATTTCGCTTCGAGACGCCGCATTTGTCGGTTGTCGCGGGAGAGCATTAGGGCCCAGCCTTCGAGTGATTCGTCCGTCATGCCCGTTTCTGATTTTAAGGCTGCGCGAGCGGGACTACGACGGGTTGGTGGGTCTCGTCCAAAGACCTCAGGATTGGACTTGAAGGCTTTGAATAGGATCTCGTCCTGAGCATCTCGTAGTTCGTGAGAGAGTGAGGGTTCATTGGTGTTTCCTGGTGTTGCGGAGTCGACTGTTCCGCCTACGTCTGCGGTGTCGTAGGTGTCGTCCCGCTCATCATCGTCGGAGTCGAATGCTGCGAGCGCGGAGAGAATCGCGGCTTTATTTGGGGCGGTAGATTTATCGTCTAGGACGTCATCAGCTGTTTGGTTGGGATTTCGACGGCCGATATGGAGTTTTGAGGTTTGGATTGCGAGGTTGTCAAAGGCGTCGTTGTCGAATATGTTGCGTCGTTCTGGGAGGTCGGATACGTATTCTGGCGGGGTGGAATGTGGTGCCAAATTTGGTACAAAGTCTCTTGAGGTCTGAGTGGGCGGTTTTCTGGAATTCGTTAGCAAGGTTTTGTTATGGATTTGGATGATGGACATACAGTTCTTCTGTACGATCTGCTTTCTCGAGATGAGGCGGCAATGAACCATCTAGAAGATGAGAAATCACCTCTTCTGTGTTATCCCCATACTCATCAAGTAGTTTAACCACGAACCCTGATCCAAGATCCGGAAATAAATCCTGAACTTGAGATACCAGACTCATCCGATGAATATGAATTTCATTACTCGACCCAAACCCATCCTCCCAACCAACGTCCACACCCTTCCCCTTCTCACGTCTCTTGACCTTCTTAACTGGTCTCTTCAAAACCCCCGCCTTCTTAAATCCCTCCAAATTCGTCAGGACAGAGGCCGCTCTCCCACTTCCAGACCCACTAGCAGCAATCCGCTCCCTCACCAATTTCAAAATCGGCGTGACAGTAACCAACTCCGCAACCAAGCTATCATTAACATTCGTCGGTCCATTCTTATGTTGCACCGCCGCCGCCTCCAGCGAATAAAGTTGATCAATAAGCGACGAAATCCTTGGTTTCTCATCCTCCGTAAGACCGATGAGACATAAATAGGTCGTTGAAATAATGACTTTCCTCAGCGGCGGATTCATGATCTTGTAACAGCTTATCAGGGAATCAAGGAAATCGCTTCCGGCGAGGAAGAAAGCTGATGCGTCTGGGGAGGCGTGGAGAAGTTGATTTAGTTTTTTGAGATGTGCTTCGGCTTTTTTGAGGTTTCCTTTTAGTCCACCTTCTAGTTCTTTGATGAGTGAGATTTTGAGGGTGTTTAGTGAGGATTCTAGAGCGTCGGAGTGCTTTTTGAAGACCATTGTGATGATTTTCGCTCCTTGTTTTCGGCCGTAGACTTTGCAGAGGTCCGCGAGGAATTGCCATCTTAATAACTGTTCAGAAGGAGGAGTGGCATCTAGAAGTTTGTAGGATAAAAGAAATGTCTGTTTCCGTAAGAGATGTGATTTCGATCCCTCAACCGAAGGTGTGTTTTCATTACTCGTGGCCGTTTCTGTGATATAAGAAGCGAGAAAGGCTGAGAGGGATTCATCCTTGAGTGAGAATCGTGTGAAATCCGAGGGCGAGAATGAGAGGTGTGCACCCGCAATACTGATCCATGCATCCAGACACGCTTCCCATTCCTGGGGAACGATGTTACTTCTCCATGCTGCCTCCGGGAAGGGAGCTAGAGGCGGGAGAGGTCCGGGTTTGATCGCCATATCGAGTGATGACTATTATGTATGTATGGAGTAGAAACTTGAAATGCAAAGAATTCCGCTCAGAAATGCAACGAAAAAGGAAGGAAGTGGACACGAAGAAAGAGAGTGAATTCTTATAGTAAACTCGCATCAATGATCAATCCCCAAACTTGCCTCAGCCTCAGAATGAGTGTATTCGACTCACGTCGGCATTCACTCAAACCCGTCCATCAATGGGCTCGCGGGGCTACTCGAGTATGTACGAGGCTTACAAAAGTGGTAGGGTGGTAGGTCTCGCCAACCAATCAGCATCCACCCGCCTCGCTTCCGTCCTCACGCCAAGAGTTCTCCCCACAGAAGCCAAATCTCAAAAAAACCCGTCCCGCTTGACCTTCCTCCTCCTCCTCCATCGCAATCAAAATTCCACGATCACCTTCATCACTTTGCCGTAACTGAAAAATCGTTCGAGTCGTGAAGGATCCCATCCAAAAAATCCACAACACATATACAAGATGTCCTACAACAAGCCAGAAAAGGGAGAGTTCGGCGAGGGCCCAGTACGCATTCCTTGCCCCAAATTCCCCCACCACCACAAAATACCTTCGCGCATTCACATCCACGACATCGAAGGATAGAGACTGATAGATATTGTTGCACAGAAAACCCACAAGATCCGAATCACTCTCACCTCCCGAAAGGTCGACTCCCTCGAGAAGGTCTGCCAGGAGCTCATCGAGCGCGCCAAGTCCAAGGACCTTCGCGTCAAGGGCCCAGTCCGTCTCCCAACCAAGACCCTCAAGGTCACCACCCGAAAGACCCCTTGCGGAGAAGGTTCCAAGACCTGGGATACCTTTGAGATGAGAATCCACAAGCGATTGATTGAGTATGTCAAGATTCATGGTTCATTTGCTTGCGCGGAACACATGCTGACCGTTTTCCCAGTCTCAACGCTCCTACCGAAGTCGTCAAGCAAATCATCATCAACATCGAGGCCGGTGTTGAGGTTGAGGTCACCATCGCTGCATAAATGTAACATCTGGAGGACATTGGAACAGTGGATAGACAAAAACAAATTACATCAGTCTACTGCGCTTTTCATGTTTCCATGGAAGCTTCTCTATGCAGAAATCGCTTGAGCATTGAGCTATGAAGTTGTGACAGTCCCTAGAAACCATGTCGAAAGTATATACAATGTGCGCTTTGTAGTATTGTCAATTGACATGCCACCAGGAAAGTTCCTGCAACCCCTTTGAAGATGCCACTACCCTACACAAAACATTATCCCCGCTGGTATAAACTGTTGTGAAGACCTCTCCCGTAAGTCTGTCATGAAAACAAAAAAGCTAACATAATATTACATCACCTGTACGTTCGCAGAACGATCAACACGTTGTCGAGGTCGCCCTCTGATAGGACTTTCATCACTAGAACTATCGGGTTTGTCTTGGGACTTCCTGGGTTGAAATGGTTTCCACTCCTTCAGAGCCTGTCTGATCGAATTCATTGAAGTCTTTGTGGAACTTTGTGAACATTTGGATTCATTTGTAGGAGTATCAGGCAAGGAGTCCGGGCCAACGTAAGTCGCATGGCTCCGAGTACTTCCTTGGCGTTTTTTCTTCCAGGTCTGCGGCATAGGCACATTTCTGAGCCATTCTGATACTCTTCTTGGTTGGTCGCAAGCTTTGATGCCCGCATCTTCCTGTTCCGACTTTTCATCCTCGGGTTTGATAATATTGTTGATGTCTACGAGGTCTCCGGTTATAGCATCCCGACGAGTTTTGTTTGCTCCTCGTGGTGGCTCTGCGGCTTTACTATGGTAACGTTCCAGAGAGTTACCTTGCGAAGCGATTGGATTTCGATTCGGAACTGACAATGGCTCTTCACTAGGGTGATCCGAACCAAAAGATAGTCTCGATGCAGGTAGACGCAGACTGGGCATACGGGATGGCCCAGGAATACATGGTGACGCAGTATTGCTTTCCAATCTGGCGGATGGAGGGATGTTCTCTTCAGTAAGCCCCACAGGAGTCTCTTCATGATGCTCGTGTACCGTCGGAAGTTTGTTCATCATCTCTTCCCGCTTGGCTTTATCCGCTGCTCTTTCCGCCATGTAATCTTGGGGTTCTTCGTTGCGGTCAAGATCCACTATGAATCGAGTGTCGATAGGCTCATGATCCACAAGACCTCCCACAGGAATAGCTGGCGCGCCAACCTTTGCAGATTCTGCGCTCTGTTTGACATTTCCAAAATCATCAATATCTCTGAGGGCAACGCCATCAAGAGTGGGAAGATTAAATGAAAACTTCCTCTTTTTCAAGTGAGCATCCACATCTTCGATCCATTGTTGTTTTGGCTTTCGGTGATAAGGCTCATCCACCAGGGTATTGGCAAAAGAATTCTCATACACCGCTACCGTGCTCGAGGTCCTCGTTCTATCAACTCCTTTGCCCTTGTCTTTTGCTGGTCGATAGGGCACAAACGCAGTTTTACTTAGTGTTGGTAGAACTTTGTCCTTCAGCGTCACTAGAATCTTACGACTCCAGTATATGGCTCCCTTTTTCGTATCTTTCGTGTTGGTGGAATCGGGAGGCAAGTCTTCATCAGAAACTGGATCTGGGGGAGGTACAAGGGAATCCTTCACCAAATAAGGTGTTTCGGTTTGGAACTTCTCGTATGTGATGGGTAGTGCATGTTGGCGAGGTGGAAGATGATCCATAGAGCTGCTGCTCCTGCTGCTGTTTTGGCTATTTGTTCCAGCTGTACATGCCTTAAGGCACATGCAGTGGATTTCCTGTTGGAGTGGACATGTTTTCTCATGACAGTAGACGTAATCGTGGGTATGCGGTGATCTTTGGCGGGAAGAAAGGTTTGAGAGTGATGATGGGGTGGTGAGGGGAGAAATTGTGACGGGTGGTGGTTGGGAGGCGGACGGGGAAGGTGTTCCACCTGGTGAGCCGCCTTCCATGGTTCCTAACGGAGAATGTGTGAGTCTTTTCATCTCATAGTCCTTGCGCCGAAAAGAGATGACTTACGTATGCCTCTTTGGATGTGAGCATGCACTGGTGGTGTATCGAATGTTGGTACGAGTCGATTGTGATATCCAGAAATGAGTGGTGATGGCTTTGGGTGATATCAATGATGTTGTGCTTTGAGAAAGCAATGTGAGATGATGTTGAATTGACAAGAGAGAGGATCTCGAGAACATTGCTTGTGAGGGACGAAGCCGGGAGAGCATTGGAGGAGGAAGGAGCGAGCCAGGTTGAACCAAATGTATTTTCTAGAAGTTGTGGAAGGTACTGATCGTAGTAATGACTTGAAACCTCCTGGCTCCTATTGGCTGCGCCTGCCGTCATAAACAGATCGTGTACTCCAATCGCTTCCACTCACCTGGCCCCGCAGAAGGGTGCCTGGATATCGCGATGATTGGAGTAGCTACATTTCCCGAAAAAGGCACACCGATTTCACATCCTTCAATACCTTAAATAATATGGGTCGTTGAAAGACCCACCTCCACCTCGAAACCAATCTACGCCTACAGAATCACCAGAGAAGTGCTCTGTTTCTAACACAACACCGATCTCGCGGAATGGAATTACTTTCTTCTCCTGTATCTTTAGTGGCGGACGATACTAAGTTGTCTTATTGTATAATTACCGACAAAATCATATCTTCTATGAGTATTGCTAAGACTCGGTTTGTCGTTGCCTTATCTTGGTCTTGGTTTCCTTTAATATATAGATCGCTTAGATCGTTCTGTACAAAAAACGTGTTAACAACCTTACTGTGGTGCGCTTATCCCGGTGACACTCTCAATAAAACAGAGGGTATTTTAGTTAATTACTATAAATTAAATAATCTTAGTTATGCGAAGATAATTATAATTAGTATTAAAAATTAAATATGTTAGAATAGGTTAGCTATTGTATAGTTTTATAGTGTCAGGGACAAAGTCAGGTGTAATGTTCAGAATGTAAAGTAAGATACTATTCAAAAGAGTGGTGGTAAGCTAACTAATATATGCCATGTCCTGATTGGTCGGAAGGTTCTGGAAGGCTCCTTTGACCAATCACGAAACGTCGCTTAGGCAATGCACAGGCCATATGGCATGTGAAGGAACGTCAACTGAACCAAGGGGTTCGGCCTGGCTGAACCTGGCACGTTCCGTAACATATAGTTTATTTTTTAATTTCTGCTATTAGATAGCTTAATAGAGTATGTTTTAGCTTTATACTTAAATAATTTAGCCTTAGGGTTGGGGTTAAGAAGTAGAAAGGTAGTAAAATACCCTAGAACTATATATTAAGCTAAAAGTACTTTAACGATTCTCCTAAAATTCCGCTAAACCATCTTCAGAGTATACGCTAGTAAATATTGTCATAAGCCTCATACTCGGGATTTTGTTCAGGGAAGCAAAACGCTGAGTAATATAATCCTTCATTTCGAGGCACATACTGTTGATTTCTGACTCCTCATCCCTTCTTTCCTCCCTTCCTGATGAACAAGAACCCCATCTCTGTAAACACGGGAGCAAATATCATAACAGAAAGTATTTGTCCAAAACTCCATCCATCGTCAACATAAACATTATTCGTATTCCCTGCCAAGTTTCTCTGAATGCCCCTCAGTCTCAAGACACCCCATAATTGCGGAATGGTAAGGAGAGAAATGACAAAACACCAGACGAATGTTAAGGACACAGAGAAGTTGTTCCTCCGCAACACAAAAGTGCTTATGGGTTGTGTTTTCTTGAGGTAGGAAGGGAAAAGTCCGATGGCAATATACCAGAGTAAACGGACGAGTCCGTACATTATGACGAGTAGAGAGCCAGCAGCTCCAAAAACGGATAATACGTTTTGCTCTCCGGTACTTAAGATATCAACACCTGACAGACAGAGAATGTTTAGCTTGTCCCAATCCACGTTTCTAACGATTGTTGTTCCCAACTCTGCAGCTTCTTCTCCAATCTGACTTGGTGCGAAGTCGCCTATCATTCGGGAAACAAAAGTATAGAAGAAGAGAACCGAACAACAACAGAATAGGAAGAACCGGTATCCGGATTTGGCTGAGTCGATTGAATCCATGGTGTCGAGGGTGTTCAATAACGGTAACATGCTCAGCAAGGCAATGGCCCAAGTGATTTGTGTAGTGAACCCACCAAGTTCATTAGCACTGATCCCAAAGTCGCGGCGGATGAGCTCGATTGTACATGCGATCTGTATGCTTATAGCGAAGAAGACTGCTGAATCAAAGAAGACACTGCAGCCTTTTTCCAGAAGGGGTCTAAATGTTGTTGAGAACTTAGGTGAAACTAGCCGAAGTGTAGCAAAACAAAGTGCAAAGAACAAGCCCAAAACAAATTCACAGAAGTATCCTAGTATCATCTATCACCAGTCAGTAATCATCCTAATGACTAATAGAGAAATTCGGAAGCCGACCCCAATGCCTGAAATATCCGCATTTCCTACTCCCCAGAGCGCACTACAGATCTCGCTGCGGCATGATTGTAACAACGTCTCGTTATAATTGGTGTAGAAATATATTTTATCAACATAATCCGCAAAGATCTCCGGAGAGGCTAGAGCCGCGCAATTTGCAAAAGCGATCTGGTCGTTCATTTCGATGCAGTCAAAAAAAGTCCAAATCGGGGGGCTTTGAGCTGGCTCATATCGAGAAACACTCAGCCGACTGTCAGAAGTCAGCTTGCTGGTTGTAGCCTTAGTGCGACCCGTCCAAGGGGTACGACTTATTAAGTGGCAGTAGGATTGACGCAATATAGGGGCGGTACAGTATATTATTTATTCATATTCATTTAATCTAAATAATGAATATTCTTTATTCGTGTACCGTATTCGTGGAGTTTTGGTGGACAAAAGTAAATCTGGCGGTCTTGGCGCGCAGTAGAGCTGAAAATTTTACTTATTCGAACGCCTTTAATTCGGTATCCTATCAGGATAAGGAATTCCAGGCTGAAACCAGCCTAGGTTGAAAAGAGACTATACCTCTTTTGGATCTACAACAAGAATGAGCTGAAAATGGGTATAATCTGGGGGCGTTCAGGGACCAAAATAACCACCAATTAGCTACTACTATACCCTACAGAATAATGAATTATTCTTGTTTTCAGGCGTTTATTCTCTATTATTATTCTGACTCTCGGTTATTCAGGTGATTAATTCGCCACGGTTTCAATTTAATCATATTCGCATAGAATAACGAATATTCGTTACTCGTTCATTCGTTAGATAACTCTACATGCCCATCCAAATCAACAATATCCACCACTTCACTCTTTCTTTCTTGAACAACGAACTATGGCGAAAGCTAGGCTTAATTGTTTGATATTATTTCGCATCATCATTCTGATTCTCCAATACATTACACTGAGTGTTGCCAAAACAACTGCAGCTCCTTCTAAACTGGAAATTACAACAAGGCCCGCAGCAAGACCAACTATCACTTCTATCGACCTAGATCTAATCGGAAGACGTGCATGTGCTCACTCTACAAATGCAATCAAGAATTGTTCATTAGCAACCTCAAACTTTTTGACATTGCCATCAAGTGTGCAAGGCTCATGTCTTTGTTCCGTTACTAGCCAAAATGTCCCCAGTACCATTGGCTTCGACGAAGCAGCCTCGATATGCTCCAGTTATAAACTCACCGCAGAACCAAAATCAAGCCCAACCGACAGGTTTGTTGGCTTTTGCGGCTCCTTTGTCTCGACAACTGTGACTTCGCAAGTATTTACTAGTAGCCCGACTGTGGCATATTCTAGATCTACTCAACAACCAACAAAAACCATTGCGCCCACAGGTGGCAATGATCCAACAACCCCACCCACAGTTGGTTCCCCAGGTAGTGCCCCAGGTCGTGCTACAGGCAAAGGGATGCAAAGTAAGTTCTTACTTTTCCGCTCTCACAAATAAGCTAATCAACATTTAGGCTTTACCACAGCTCAGATTGCCGGAGTGTCTGCTGGATGTGGGAGTGTAGGAGTACTCGTTGGCTTAGCGTGAGTTTTGAAGCAAGATGTGTACAATAGCTCTAGATTCCATGTCTAACATACTTTACAGTATTTTTGCTGGGCACCGACGAAGAAAGAACAAACGGAAACAACTTGTGGAAGAAAAGATTTCAAGTTCGCCCAATGGAGAATGCCCAGTGGGAGCACGGGAGTCCATAACTAATAGGCCCCCGGTCCATAGTATATAGACTCCCGTACTTTTAGTAGGGACTTAATTTTAAAAAACTCTCTTACAATACTAAGAATACCTAATTATATATACCCTTAAAATCTTATAGTGTTTCTGGTACTATAGCGTTAGCTATAAACAATTTTATTCTAGTTATCCCTTAGAAGTCTTACCGTCGGGCTCCCTCTACGAAAAAATAGTCGAATCTTTAACTTTCTCGCTTAGTCGGGCTAGTCGGAATAATGCCTAGGCGCGCTACGGGGCACGGTCCGATTATCGGTAACCTCGCTAGGTTACTTTTACTAGCGTTTCAAGCTAAATTGCGTAACTATACGTACCGGGCTACATATGTCTGGCTGTCTGTCTGGCTGTCGGTCTGTCGGTCTTTCTGTCTGTCGGTCGTCTGTCGGTCGGTCGTCTGTCTGTACTCGTAAGTCTCCCTCCCTCCTGTCCCTCCTAGGTAGGTACTACCCCCCTACTCTCCCTCCCTCTACCTGTAAGTCCTATTTCTTCTACGTACAACCCCTATACCCCCATATACCCCCTTTCCTATATACCCCCTGTAGGCCCCTCTAGGTAAGTACGTAAATATTCGTAGTTGCTGTCGCTTTGCGCAGAGGAGGGGCAGAACCGGCTTAGACAGAGAAATATAGAAGGGGGGGACGTATTTTTGACATAGAGAAAATGACAAAAATTGACCGACATCATGGACTACGACATAATGAACTACCGTAGTCCATACGTTATGGACCCTGCTCCCACTGGGATGAACAATCTAAGTTTTATAGGTAACAATTTAGCAAAACTGCCATTTTTAGATAGAATTCACTCAGCAAAAAGTCTTTGGGGTCTAATTTTGTTACTTCTTTTTATCTGTATCAAGTATATAACAATACTGCCTACATTTTCTGACATGTTAGACTCAATATGGCTTGTGGAATTCTTCTGTCAGTTTCCAAGAATAGTGCATACACAAGAGAGCCGGTCATTACTCTGTACACACCAGAGTTACAAAAATATCATCCTAAAGACCTCATATAATCGAAGCATTTACGAACGGTTGGTATAATAACTTTTGATAGCGTGTACAGAGTAATGACCAGGTGTCTTAAAGTAAGTAGAAGCATAAATTTCTGGATTCCCAAGATTTGATACGCCTCTTTCTCTACATGAATCAAATATCCTATCTTAAAACTGCAAGTGATGTAAAAGAACTTACGCCAATTCGCAACATATCCATAAAGGTCAGCAACTACCGCGTACCAGAAATATTGATGTACAGTTAAGCATTAAATTATCATAAGGCTCTAAGATCCACTCAAAAACTCCAAGACTCCGTGCTCCAGGTACACAAATAATAATAGATAATTAAACACCTAATTAATCCAAGCCCAAAACTTCCCCCAAATCGTAGTAGGAATCTCAATACTCCAAGTAGTATCATCATGAATCAAGCAACCTGTATCAATATCCGCCACATAACTCCTCACGCGACTCGTCTTCATAAGAACTTTATGTCCGACAAATAGCACCACAAACAGTATCAAACTGATATAAGCGATGAAGAAATTTTCTGTGCTCCAAGGAATGAAAGCTGTGAATCCTTGGGTGAAAAGAATGAGAACATTGAAGAATAAACCGTAGTAGGAGAAGAATGGTTGCCACATTGATTCGTAAGGCAATGTGTTGCGAGGAACACCCTGAGCGGAGAGTGCCCGCATGAACATGATGTGACTGAGATTTATACACGCCCAAGTTATGAATCCGGCTACGCCAGAGATGTTGATGAACCAGTTGAAGACTACTGCTCCGCTGTTGGAGAGATTAAGGAGAGCGAGAAGTCCGAATGCTGCTGTACAGGCTACTGCTGCATACGGGACGCCCTTCTTAGATGTGCGTCTTAGAAATTTAGGTGCGGACCCATCGTTGGCAAGCCCAACGAGAATACGACTTCCCGAGTAGACGTTTGAGTTTGCAGCGGATAAAACAACGAAGAGTAGGACGGCGTTGATGAGTCCTGGGAGGCTTTTCACCCCGGCGAGTTTGGCTGCTATGACAAAAGGCGAAGAAGAGGCATCAGATCCACCGGAGAGTAGATCTGGGTTGTCGTATGGAACTAAGAGACCAATGAAGAAGATGCTGAAGACGAAAAAGAATAGAATTCGAACAAAGGTTTTTCTGATTGCTGCTGGGACATTTTTGCGTGGGTTTTCTGTCTCCCCAGCTGCGATACCGACAAGTTCGGTTCCTTGATATGAAAAACCTGCTTGAATCAGAACGGCCCAAAATCCGACGAATTTGGCGAGTTTGTCGTTTCCCTCAATCAGATATGGAGCAAAGGCACCCGGGGTTTTCCAAGTCTCAAATCCCAGATAACCATTTTGCCCGGCTCCAGCGTCGATACAGATTCCAAAGATAAGAAATCCAATGACTGTGAGAACTTTGATCATAGAAAACCAAAATTCGGTTTCTCCGTAGAAACTGACCGGGAGGAAATTGAGGGCGGTAATAACGACCCAGAAAACAGCAATGAAAATAGCAATCGATAAATCCTTATTCCAATACTGAATGATCAATCCCGTAGCTGTAAGCTCGAGGGCGTACGTCATGGCCCAAGAAAACCAGTAAATCCAGCCCATAGCAAAACCCAAACTAGGGTCGACGAATCTTGTAGCATAAGATGTGAAAGCTCCGGAAATGGGAATGTATGTTGCCATTTCACCGATTGATTGCATTACAGAGTAGACAATAGTTCCTACAAATATGTATGCAATAAGAGCCCCAGCTGGTCCAGATTTTGCGATTGCACCCCCAGATCCAATGAACAAACCAGTGCCAATAGTACCACCTGTGACTGTTTAGCCAGCACTTTTCAGAGATGCAGAGAAATACAAACCTATGGCAATCATTTGTAAATGTCGACTCTTGAGTTTTCTTTTGAGTACAGGTGTACCCGAGATCACCTGCCGCTCAACATCCTCATTAGAACCCAAACTTCCCTTCTTTCCCCCGTCAGGGCTAGGGTTGATAGCATCATCCGATTGGGACATGGTAAATTATATCGCTGACAGAAACGAAGTGAAAACAGCATGAACATAAGCCTTTAAAGGAAACTTTCCTCGAGGAAGATATAGGAATGGGGGGAAAGAAAATATTTCTGAAAAGGTCACGGTTGGTGGAGAGAGAGGTGGGTCTAGCAAGATGAGTTACACATAAAAACCGGCTATACTACCTGGGTAGCGTAGTACTACGTAGAAGATTTCGCTCCAGCCCATGAAAAGACCGCGGTTGGGACCGTCCCAAAGACGGCTATCGGAGGCATTAGAATCAACCGAGATGTTTGTATGGGGGAAATTATATGGGCCATGTCTTGATTGTCTCATACAGGGAATTGTGGATGGGAATTTGAGGCGACAATGATGGTGTTGTGTTGGGTGGCGTGCTGCACAAATTTCTCGATGTTCGGTGGAGCCTCGGAACCGGCCGGATGAAAAGCGGGCTCGTTACCAAAACCATGGTTTTTCGACCACTTCCTTACACGTTTTGCTTGTTCTTCTACTGTATATCAAAAGATGTTATATCGCCATCTTTGTTAATTAGTAGAGCTTAGGAAAGTTTCATTCGCATTTTGGCGAGGTGGTTTTCTAGACCGTCTTCCAACCATCAGGGATTCTCCCACTTGTGTATTCCTTGCTTAAGCGAAAAGCTTGGTCCAACATCTAATACAGTAGCTCGAGTAGGCAGACTCGAGGCAAATAGCAGATGTCACAGAACAATTATGTCTCAAAAGAATGGCATCTTTTGCTCTGTTCGTTATTACTTCAGCAAGGTATACGTGAGAACGGAACCCGAGAAGAAAAAAGAACTTTTATTATTTTATTTGGGGGTATCAAATGCCTTCTCGCTGATAGTGAGGCGCTGTCTATGAAAAAGTGCACAGAAAAGCTGCTATACTCTTTCCGACACTCTACGCTGGGTATGCTTTTGTGGTCCACGCCGTTTATACCCTTTAAAAGAGAACAGACAGAGCTTCAAACGTCCAAGTACACAAACTGGCCCCAATGTATCGACCTACTCTCGAGTACGCCATAAAACTTTGAGCGTTTGACTCGGATTTGCAGGTTCGCCAAAAAGCCACCATAACTCCATCACGGAACCGATGGGTCTGTTGGAATGAATCATCTGCTGCTTGACCTCTGCAAGCATCACTTCTTCTTGTTTTTGCCTTTGCCCTTCTGTACAGGTTGAGCATGATTGTACTCTTTGATGTGATTAAAAAGCTTGGTTTTCGACGCAAACGAGTCATTACAAGCTGCACACTTGAACTATTGATCATAAGTATCTCTAAGTATCGAATTCCAGGTGGTAGTACTTACTTCTAAGTCTTCCTGTGCTTGTAGAGCCTCCTTTGCGGCTCTCTTTGCTCTCTTCTCTTTTGCCTTTCCAAGTTTTGGTGTGCTAGTGCCTCCCTCACTGGTTGCCTTTTTCTTTCCTTTTTTGGAATTAGAAGTTTCGGTAAGGCCATCTAGTCTTCCCTCAACAGCCTCTCTCGGTGCGTACTCGTCATCAACTTCAGAAGAACCAGAAGGCGAGTCAACCTTGCCTTGGCCATCGACGACTTCGGAAGGTACATCATCTGATTCCACTGGATCCTCTTTGGCTTTGACCTGCTCAGATTTATCGTCTGGGTCGTCAACATCATCTGCACTGACAGTTGAAGCTTTGGTATCACCCTCATCGTTCCCCGAATCGAGCTCCAAGTCCTCAAGATCTGAAACGGGATTGGACTGAGTACTAGAGAGTGTGTCGAGTCCTAAACGCTTGTTTTCTTTCTTCATTTCGCGCTGTATCTGTTGCACAGCTTTGACATGTTTCTTGCTTTTCTCGTGAGTTTCGTACTGCTTCTCACTTTTGAAAACCTTGTTACAAACAACGCATTCAATGTGCTCCACTTCAGATTCATCGGATTCTGACTCTGTGAACACGTCTTCGTTGGAGTCCTTGGGTTGAGCCCAACTGGGTATAACATGCTCTTCAAATTTGGCAAGGTTTGCTGCACGAGACCGAGCAGCTTGAGCAGCAACCGCATCTCTCAAAATTTTCTGGCGGTCCTCTTCGGATTGCGAATTGGGTATGTATCTTGGATCGCGCTTGCGCACAAAAGCGACGAGGGATCTGACAGCATCTTCAAATTCTCGAATAGCTTCATTTCTGAATCTCTGGTTCTCCTTCTCGATAAATCTCCGCGTGGCTCTATCAGGGGCATCAGAGGTTCTGTAGACATCTTTCCACGAGAAAGTCTTGGCTGTTGAAAATCCCATCCAAACACGATAGAATTGTTTGGCACTTTCTTCGTAACTGTCTGAAGCCTTGCCGAAATCTGGATAGTCTCTTATTTCTTTCCCTTCCCATTCGCATGCAGACCGTTCCTCAACGGCCAAAGTGGCAAAGGTTTCACGGAGAATACCATAAAAGCCGTCTGAAGCATCCGTGAAGGGCACTCTGCTGTTAAATTTGGAAATCAAGATTATGATATCACCAGCACTGGTCAAGCGAATATTATGCTCAAAATGGTCGTCCTCGCCACCAGTATCTCCCCGTAAAATGGAGTCACGGTGCGAGTCATACCAAGCACGCTCTTGGGGATCAGAAAGCACTTCGTTGGCCGATTGGACTTCGGCAAATTTTATTGTGGCATTTTCGGCGTCCCCGTAGTTGCGATCTGGATGAAGTTCCAATGCTTTTCTTCGGTACGCCTTTTTGATTCTGGACGTTGAATTAGTGAAGGCTGGATATGGATTATCGGAGATCAGGATGCCCACTCATCGTCCGTTGCATGACGGTCCACCCCCAGAACCTCATAATAACATCTTTTGACTGGAGTAGAGTTACGGGACTGGGAGCCAGCACCACCGCCGGAGGAAGACTGCTGAGCACCCATGACCGATGCTGTGCTTTAGCCAGTTGTAAATTTGTACTGTAGTTGTGGTGAAGCGATCACGCTTGATATATCTGCCACTACGAGTATGTGTATTAATCAGTTAGGCTCATTAATAATGTGGCGCTGCAAAGACTCAAGGCTAAGGCTGGCATTTTTTGGTGGTGTTTATGAGTCGATATGACACATTTGTGTGGCTGCCCTGCGGCGGCAATACCCAACGGCCCAGGGAAGAAAATCAGATTCGGTAAATTATCGGACCTGGCCGGGCCGAGGCTAGGGCCGATGTCGGGAGAGTTGAGCTTCAGCAGAAGGTCAATGGCAATGGGAAGGCTCTTTCAACTTCGAATTCCAACGACATTCACCAATTGAACATAGCTTTGTTACCAAAAATGGGACGTCTGACGGGTGCGAGGAACACAGGGCAATTTTGGAGTTGCAGGATTGTATGAATGAGCAAGCATACAGCTCAGCTCTCCCACTCCCGTTGCACGCATCAATAAAACCCCTGCTATCACTCTACTACTGTACCTCAATCCGGAGACTGAAAGGGATCACGAGGCAGCCGCCACCCTTCGAAGTCATTCCCTACCAGCAAAAGCGTTTGGATAACCCGAAGCATCGGCATTATATTATGGTTACCTGACACTTATACAGTTATACTTACACCTCCAAATCTTTAACAGAGGCCTACAAGTACTGGTACATTCTTTTCCACCAGTCACCTACCTCCCGGTTTGAAGGTTTCTGCCCTCGAAGAAACTTTCCATTAGTACGACACAGTTACAGGTCAACCCTTGCCCTCAAGGATTCGGACCACGTGCTCCTACCGCTTACCTACCCAATCCCCAATACCTAGAACCTAGGCGTTACTTTGAAATGAAGTTTGCTCATGAGTTCAAGGCTGCCTTGATCCAAGAAGGTTATCCCCCGCACTGGGTTGATTCGGCTATTCCATATGGCCAGCTCAAGAAACTCATCAAAAAAGTCACCCTAGAGCTGAAGAGTTTAGGCCTCGACCCAGAGGTCCTCGCTCAGTTGGTTTCCGAAGTAGACCCTAGTTCTCCCATATCCAATAATTCGAATGGCGTCGCTTTTCTGTATGATTTTGACGATGCAGGTAAGTAGCAGATGTGGGATCCTCAACTTCATTCAGTTCTGACCGTAATTTATATAGGCGACAAAACTCCTTTCCAGCCAAAACTGACACTTTTACTTCGAGATGGACTTGCTATAGATGCTACACTATCTCCTGACACTAGAATCTATCTCAAAAATCTGGTTTCGAAGCAGCGAGGCATTAAAAGTGCAGCGGATGGCGCCGACCCTCCAAATGAAGTAGATTCAGAAGACGAGTAAGTCATTGAATTCCGTTTTATCACAAGTAATCTGATATTTGGGGTTGTATTCTAAACAATAGTCCCTGGTGCTTTTGTTATACCTAGTGATGCACCCTGATTTTGTCCAATAGGTTCTTGACTGGCTGAGAGTAGACTCCGACCTCTTCAAGCCAATGTCATGTATCGTACTATGCGTAGACATACTTTTTGTTTGCGATGAAACATATGGAATTACTAACTTATATGACAGAATTGTAACAAATTCGCCAATTTCAACCATACCTGGCGAGAAGCCAATTATACAGAGGATTGAGGTTCCGTTGACTTTCGATGCCGAATTTTTCCAAAAACTGCAAGATGAGGTTGAAATCCTCGAGAGCCTTCAAGTCGGAGAACAAAAGGCACTAGTTGGGGAAATTGCTGCTTTATCGAATGACATGACAGCATTGGCAAAACCTTCTAGGTTCAGGAAAACGGATCTGTACAGATGGAGGGAGCTTTTCGAGATATATCTTCAGGCTATGGTATTCTTCTCCACGCATGAAGTGGACCATGGGAGCAGAAATAGTGGCTCCGCTGCTAAGCAACTTCAATGGTTCCAAAGCGAGATTATGCGCAGGGGAATCATATCATCATTCAAATTACCAGCCAGTCGCCAAGCTTTCGAAAGATTCGTCAATATAAACATAACGCTTTTACGGAATCTAAAGTTTCAAGAGATCAACCAAACGGCAATCAGCAAAATACTCAAAAGTAATGTCCTCCCCCTTGCTTTAATCTCAAGTGACTAACATTTGTTTTCCAAAAGAGTTCGACAAGAGAACCCACTTGGGTGCACAATCAAAATTTCCCAAGCTCATCGGGTCGGCAACCACGATGTCAGAGGATATGGCGAAAGCAGTCTGTTCCCAGCTTTCCCAAGAGTTGATAAGAAAGGTACCTCAGTTGGATGATTACATGTGTCCAATATGCTTTACCATCGCCTGGAGGCCAGTTCGCATGGCTTGTAAACATATCCTCTGTATTAGTTGTGCTGTAACTTTGCAACGAAAGAGACAGAGATTCTGCCCTCTGTGTCGAGAGGATGTCATTTTGAAGGCGGATGCTGGTTAGTGCTTTTCTCAATTTCCTTCTTTTTGGCGTAAGGTTGCTGACTGAATAGATAATATTGACTCCGACGTTGAAAATTTCATCGAGAAATATTTTCCAAAGGAGGCACGCGAGAAGCGGATAGCAGTGGAAACTGAACGAGGGAAAGAACAGTTTGGAGAGAGTTACAAACACCCTTCAGAACAAAGGTGTGTGGTTATGTGAGGTTGTATGAGCGTATTTGCCTTTCAGTCGTTCGTCCAGTCCAGGTGAAATAGGAGCTAGTGCGAAGTGATACCCCAAGATAGAATTTGCTTAGATGGTATAATTTCATAGCGCGTACAAAATTAATGGGTTTTCTTTTTTCAGCACTACCATCGACAATTTCGCGCAAGTGCTTAACAAACACTTGGCCCAATCTTTATTGAATAGTTGGAATTAAAATAAATACTATTCTGTTATTCTAAAGGCATGTTTGGCTACGCAAATCCCTCAAAGCAAATTACCTAGATAGGTACGAACCATAAACTTCACTATTGCAGAACCCTAGGGAGTAGTACAAATCTTTCAGGATTTGTATGCAATTTATACTAATCTTTGGAAAAGAAAATACACAACTATTTAGCTTGTGCAAAGGTTTTCTTTTCTTTCGTCACATCTGTCGATTGACGTAGGTTAGACAGATTTTCAAGTAGATTTGTATAACAGTCAAACAGTTAAGGGGTCAAGGCTTCAAGTCTTATAGATTTCTATTTCAATATTGCAAATATCAAAAGGGTTATAATCAGATTTATACCGGATTTATAGCCAAATTAGTCTAAAACCTTTGTAGCTATCTAAACAGTACCTAGGTAGTATATGTTGCGATTTGTATGCAAATCGTGCATGTTTTAATATGTATGTATATCTTTTTTACCAATTTATAAATTTGCGTAGGCGAACATGGCCTCAAGAATTGGATATATTTATTTTCAAGATCCGTCAGAACATTGACTATTGCCTCTTTTTCTCTCAGGCAATGTTTGCCTCTCAAAGAAAATACCGTGTCAAGGGTGCGCACTCGGACCGAGAGCTCCGATGCAATCCCTCCGTCATTACCCCATGAATTGAGCAATCGAGTACCATTACTCCGTAGATCAATAACGGCACCAACTACGTACCCAGTCATATTCACGCCATCACCTCCTTCGAAATGTACTAGTTTGACTGAAAACGGCCCACCCTTCCGATCGGCCTTAAAGGCGAACTTTGCGCCTCTCATTTCTCTTGCGCCAATATCGTCCTCCAAGAATCGCCAATTGCCCCCCACCACAATGCAGCTCATGAACCTCCCCGACGAGTTGCTTGGGTCTATTCTCAGCTACATATCGCCCGATGAAGTTCTTTTCAACGCTCAGCTCACATGTAAACGATTGCGCGCCGCTTGCGGCGAACCGCTACTATGGAAACACCACTGCCAGACCGACTTCAAGTACTGGGACCCGAAGCATCGCATACAGCAGAAGCTGAGGGGAAACGTCAATGATGTGGATTGGAAAAAGCTGTATGTTTATAGAAGATGGACGGACTTGCAGATCACACAGATTTTGGATAGCATCCTCGATGGGCAGGTCGATAGGATCAGGAAATACGGGAAAATCGCTGAGTTTGGTTATGATGCGAAGGATACACTGCTTCGACATTGTCGCACAGATGATTCGGCTGAAGATGTGCTTGCGCGCAGGTAAAATCGATGAATATACTTCAATTACATGTCTCTGATTGCTCTCTAGATACTATGCGAACTCGGTTCTCGACCATTTACATCGATCGCAGGCTTTGGCTGTATGGCATGAAGTAATAAATGGGCATTCAGTGTCGTTGGAAAGAGCGTTGGGATCTTTTGATTTATTTGTGTTGGGCGACAAATTTGGGGATCTCCTAGAGGTATGAAAATGGATGCGCCTTTGGGTTTTCATGTATTGACGCCTATAGATCTCCCAATTGCTCGACGACTGGGCTGCACGTTTCAAAAAGGAGTGTCCAAATTATCGCGAATTGACCATGAGGAAGAAGGCTCTTCTACTGACAAGATTTGTACGAATGCACAATCTCACTGGATGCGGCTCAGACGAGGCATACAGAGATCTACAGAACTGTTTCATTGGAATCGTATTGCAGGATGACAACCACCCTTCACTACCATTACTAACCGTAGCCATATTCTGCTGTATCGCAACACGACTTGGGATAGATGCCCGACCTTGCGGAGTTCCCCTCCATGTTCACGCCATGGTGTTTCCATCCAAGACTGAAACACTGGACGGCCGAGATAAACTCAAAGATGGTACTACTGGGGGACCCATGTATTTGGATCCATTTCGATCGGACCACGAAGTCGACAAAGAAGATCTTCACAGAATGCTGGGATCATTTGGGGTAGATGCACATGAATATGGCCGATATCTTGCGGAGGCGGGGCCTACCAATTTAATCCTTCGGACATCAAGAAATATTTTGTCGTCAGTGCAGCAGTACAGAGCGTTGCATGGCAATTCCGATGATAACTCACGCTTTGTGCTTTATAGAAATCCCTATACCGACACCGAAAACTCCTTCTACGCGGCTCTGTGGGCTAATTTCATTTTTGGAAGATCCTCTTCAGCAATGGATACCTCGAATCAACGGAAGTTCATACCCCTAATCCTAGAGAGATACGAACGTTTGTTTCCCATGGACTCTGATTTAGTGGAGCGATATATCTGTCCCTTGTTCACGAGTACCTGGAACCAAGAATACCGGGAGTTACAGGAGGCTTTGCGGGTAGTCCGCGCAGCTGACTACACACCAAAACAAGTACGAAGACGAGATAACCAGGCCCTGGAAGGTGTAAAGTATCATGTAGGACAAATCTTTCGTCACCGAAGATATGCTTACGAGGCAGTTATCATCGGATGGGATATCGAATGTGGGATGAACCCGGATTGGATAGCGACTAATGGCGTGGACTGGTTATCTCGGGGTCGACATCAGAGTTTTTACCATGTGCTGTGAGTGTTTTCCCTTCCCTCCTCTCGAATTTGAGCTCATTCGTGTGCAGAGTGGAGGATACGAGTATTCGCTATGTAGCTGAGGAGAACATCGAGATCCTGACCTCGAAGACTCCGACGTCCTTGATGAACTTGGCGGGTCGGTATTTCAAGAGATGGGATAGTGGGAGTGCGAGGTTTGTGTCGAATATCAGGGATGAGTATCCGCATGATTGAGGGGTGATGCGACCAAACATCGTTAATTTCTAGCGTAGCGTATTGAATACTACTGTATAATGTTTCTTTCACTGCTCTTGGATCGAAAGTGACTGGGTTTGTATCTTGTGTAAAAGCCTTGATGTGGATTCTGCGAAACTGGTTCTAGTGGTTGTCAATCCTGGTTTATTTTCCAAATCCATTAACAATTCTGGAATTGCTCGGGCAAAGAAACAAACACAACTTACTTACCAAATAACACCTGCTAGACACCATTTTTTGCTAGCATCAAACTAAGAGTCAATAAATCTAGATAGGTAAACCCAACATGACCGAGCAACGAGCGATTCGCTAATTTCTCAGGATTAAAACAGTCCTTAATTCTCACAAGTTTTGCATTACTTTGGCTGATTCTATGATTGGGAAATAGAAGCAAAGTAGAACCTGGGTTCTTTTTGCGACTCGCATATACTTGTAGAGCAATCGCGATTCGCAAAGATTGATGGACCTTCAACAATCTTCTCTCTCTTAAGTTGGATTTTTTCAAGGCCCCAAGTTGGTGTTGTTAATACATCCTCTTTTTAAGCAGAGTGAAGGAATTCGGTAAGATTTGATGTGAATCCAGGCAAAATTCAAGGATTTATAAAGGTCGATATATACACGAAAAACAACGGGATTATAATAGAGTTGAGACAAGGTATACTTTGTACAGTACAAATCAGACTTGTATTAAACAGATTGAAGAAAGAGAGAGCCCCAAAAGCATTTGCTACATCCCTAGTGGATGGAAAGGATATACAGAGAAAAAAAGAATCTAATATCACAGGAGGCTTGCTTGCTAAATTACAGAATCCCCAAGTCTTGTCCACGGATCAACCAAATTTGCTATGTAATGTATATCAAGGTTCCGAGACATCGCTAATCCAGCCGTCTGTCTGTTAACTCCCACCTCGGCCCTTTTCCAGATCATGTACGATGTCCTTCAAAACCCCCGCTTCATCGAGGGTCTTGACTGCTTCATACACGACTCCGGTATGATCCTTCATTCGCCTCGCCATCTCCTGGTTCTCGTCCTCGATGCAGAACTTCTCGCTTCTGTAACATCCCCGGATCTGCTTCAGCCCTAGAATGAAGTTTTCATAGACACGGATGAGGGACTGGATGTCGAGTCCTGCGTCGTCGATTGCGTCTTCGGCGGACTTTTCCAGGCGCGCTTTCAGTAGATTCTCTTTGGTGAGTCCGTACTCTTCGTCTGGTTCGTTTTTTAGTGGTGGGAGGGTAGATGATGCGGAGATTCTCCAGTTTCCTTCGACCGCGTTTAAGCGTTCTTCGCAGGCTATGACGGCTTGCATGCTAGTTGCGATCTGTGAGGGAAGACTGGAAACTGGACTCTTGCACAAGGAAAGAAGGTTAAATTGGACGCCATCTTCTTCGTGTTGGGCTATGTGCATTTGCATACATTCTCGAGCCACGGAAAGCCAGTTGGAATTGGCCTTTCCTGGTAGATGGTTAGATGGAACTAGCTGGGATTAGATTGAGGGGAATTTACCTAGGTTTAATGGCTGTCGCTGTAAGCCGTCGAATCTCCATACTTCATCCTTGATGGGAACGAAGGCGATGAAATGGTAGGCTAGGTCTTCGTTATTTGTTTTCTTTTTCCGACGAGTCGGCGGCGCTTTAGAAGTCTTCTTTCGCTTGGGGGTTTTCGAAGATTTCTCCCATTTCTCGAATTCATTCTCAATCCAGAGATCTGCGTTGAGAACATCCATACGTCTAGACATTGTCAATCTTACTGAGCTAGAATAGGGATTGAGATATAGTTACCTTGCGAAGGAATTATGTATGGTGCGTATAAATATGTTCTCACTCAGAGCCTTTCCTCGGTAGGCAGGCTTTAGCTGCTTGGTCTCATTTTTGAACTCTGTCAGGACTTCACCAAGTTCAATTTCTGGAGCATTCATAACAATGTTCATAAGTGCAACTGTGGCACAAGCATTGTTCGTGGTCTGATGGCGATAATGTTAGTTGGGTTGTAACAATCGTACGTTGATAGAACTAACCTGATTTGCAAACCACACATGCCTTGGGCATTTTCGTTTTTCGTCTGAATTCTCATCCTCATCCTCATCCCTGTAGCGAAACAGGAAGATGAGGCCATATACAGGTTGACTACATGTGAAATTAGAGATTGGGTTAAGTTTGCAGTATAGAATACTCACGGGAGGGCAGCTAGCTCCATATCATCCAGAGAGAAGACTTCCTGAATCTTCACGTCCTTAACTCCATACTCTCTTAGGATATAGTTGAAAATCATCTGCGTTTGGTTAGTCATGACTTGACAGATCTCATTTTTCAGTGGGTTTGTCGTACAGGATCAGATTCAAGCTCGACCCAGCCCTTCCACTCCTGTCGTTCCTCAAAGGTGAGTGGTCTCATACCTTCGGCAACCGAGGCGTCATTATGTTCTTCGTTATACGTTACTGTCTTTCGTTTTCTTTGAGGCCGCTTCACTGGAGTCTGGGTCTCAACTACTGGTACCGTTCTCTTTCTTGGGGACATAGAATCTCTGGCTGAATCATACCCCTCACTCAGAGCGCGCGTGCTAGAGAAAGGTTGGTCTTTGCTGGATCGCCCCATTGAGTGTGGCGAAAAACATCTGGGTGAGGCAATATCCCCGCCTACTTCCTCGCCTACTAATAAGTTGTCCATCATCACTGTGTCTGCGGACATGATGAGAAGTGGTTGTGTCGGAATTTTGGTTATGGCTGATGGTGTGATGAAGTTCAATGCTTTGTCCAAATGTTGAATGGAGTTAAGGCTGTTGGTGAATTTTGATGTCAGAGGTCTTGGGTGATATTCACCACCCCAATATTGTGTGGTGATGGTAAAACTGAAGACTGCAAATTGCAGCCCCACAGCCAGTACTTATAGCTGCGCTATCAAGGCATATCTAGCTTCATAAAGTCTCCCCAAAGAAGCCAAAGAGACACAAACGGAACGGTCCCTTTAGGACAAATGTAACTTTGATGCTTTCAGTTTGCATTGGAACTCATGAATTCATGCAGAGAAAATTAGGTTTGTGTCCAGCCCAAGAAGTTCTGTATATCAAAGCAGGCAGAACAGGTGAGGAACAGTTTTATGTGTCAGAAACCGCTGCGAATCAATCAGTTTAGGTCAGAGACAATGAAAAGGGGGGAGGTGACTTGCAGATGGGTATGCACGCGGGTGGGATTCTGGGAAGCAAGAGCATAGAGAGCTGAGCTTCAGATTGAGGAGGAAAAGCAGCGTGAGATATCGGCGTCAAGAGCAAGTGAGAAATGATGGATTCAGGGTCAGCAGTGCCAATTCAGCTATTGCCTATGATGTATGAAATATGCATAGTATTGGTTCAATGTGAATCTGAGAAGGAAGAAAGAAATTCATGTGTACTTCGGTAGATGGTTGACACTGCAAAAGGTGGGCCATGTTTCCCGTACTGGATGCCGCTTTTCTCTCAGGGACAGGCGAGCAGGGGTCAAAGGTCCAGAGGTCACAGCAACAAAAAGTCAGTCAACCTCAACGCGACGCACGCGAAGCTTAGACAGGCATACAAATAGTCAACAACACCACCACTGCCAAATTCCCCACCACTCACATTTACGGCTCCCCACTAAGCTGGATTATCGCCAGCTCACGGGCTCCCTAGATTTGGGTATCCTCCGGCATATCTTCAAGTACCGCCCCCTTACGATCCATACCAAAGTGCCTCTTGCGGCTTAGAGCTTGGAGAGCATGCGATCATCATGAACGGCACTCCTCGTCTGCGGTCGGCGTACCCTTCGACCCCGGGAACGGTCAATCGAGGAGGAGGGAGTGGAGGAGGACTTGGTAGCAGCAATGCAAAGAGAAATGGAAGCCCGGGGGCGAGAAGTTCCCCTCGCCCTCTACGAAGTATAGACGAAATCCAAGGCAACCCAGCTCCACCGCCGAGCGAGCCTTTGATTCCTACGAACCTGATCGATGCACCGAGTCAGCGCATGTATGCCCTTGCGGTCTATGGTCTTCTTTTGGTATACCGACTGTACGACTGGTGGACGTTGGTTGAGGAGGACACACATTCCGTGCTTCTGTTTCTGAAGTGGGTGGTGATTGATTTTGGTTTCATTTATGGAATTCCCATGTTGAGGATACCGTGGTTGGAGTGGTCGGATTCGACGAAATTCATGGCGTGCCTGGTTCATGCTGGCATAGATGGTATGCTGATGTTTAGGATACCAGTTAGTTCCTTCTTCATAATCTTGTGGAGATCACTAACCCTCATTTCATAGCTTCCAATCGAAGGATGGCTTCTCTTAATGACCAAAACCCTTTTTGACAGGGAAATGTCTATATCTGAGAATAGCGTCCGCCCGGCAAGCATTCTACACAATGCTTCCTTGATTATGGGTAAACAAATTATCAACATCTTGCCAGAGGGGTATGTTACCTCCATATCGAAGAGCCTACTCATTCTAACATATTAAGTTCGGTGACCATGAATCCAGATCAACTGCCATTCTGCGTTGGTAGTGGCCAACCCACTGTCAAGATTCCAATGCGATTCAACCAAACAAGGCCTCAGCACATTGAACTCCTACGGTTCGATTTCTATACGAATACAAACGAGACTATCACACTATCTAGTAAAGAATTGAGGCACCCGGTACATCTGGAGGATGGTGTAAGTTTACTAAATTACGTCGTCAAGAAACCCGGACTTTATCGGTTGCAAAAGGTTGTTGATAAGACGAAGTTGGAGGTCCAGCGAAGGATGTCAGATACCTTGGTTGTGAACTGTCCAAAAGGAAGTGTAAAATCTTCTGCAGCCAATAAATGCCAAGGCGACCTTTCAGATCTGACCATGGAAATCGAAGGAACGCCACCACTAAAGGTCGTATATAGGCGCACTGCCAACTCCGAGCAGAGTATTCATCATTTCCAGAGCATCCAGCCCGAGAACTTTGAATCCCCTCTACTTGGCTCAACACGTTCCAGTACGTTAGTTGTTCACGGCAGTAATGATGTCTCGTGGGGTCAGGCACATCGAATTAGTGTCCCCTTGAACGAGTCCATGATACCAAGTGGACGCTGGCTATACTCGATCGATGAGATACACGATGCAATAGGAAACGTGGCGAACTTTTCATCTAGCTCTGAAGAGGGAGAACACAATTATCCCAAGGGTGTCCATCTGGAACAGGAATTTATAGTCCATGATCGCCCGATTGCGCGTTTCACTGGCTGCGATTCCCAGCATCCTTTAAAGGTTGCTAGTGGCAGAGCTGCACCACTTCCGGTACAATATAATCCTCAAGGCCGAGCCCCTGATGACATCTCGCATACCCTTTCATGGAAATTCTCTCCTCTGGATACTCTGACCAAAAATGGGGACCATGGAGAAAAGATTGTGGAGGAGGAGCACCTGGCGAGAACTTTGAATGACCGCCCAAAAATTCGAGTGCCAGGATTGTACACTTTGTCAGGAGTGAAGAGCAAATTCTGCGATGGTGAAGTACAAGAGCCTGCTTCATGTTTGCTCCTTAATCCTCCAGAACCACAGTTATCGATATCTTCGGAGAACATCAACGACAAATGTGCTGGAAAGCCAATTGGGCTGTTGGTTGATCTCGATCTCATAGGTACACCACCTTTCATGGTCACATATGAGATCACAAGCAGGAGTGGAACAGAATCAAAGTCTGTTAGAATCAACGGCCTACGACATCAATTGGAGCTTAAACCAAGAGACGCTGGTCATTTCGCATACCACTTCATTTCTATCGATGATGCAGTTTACAAGGGACAATCGTTGGCTGGCAACGAATTGACATTGGAGCAGGATGTCAAGCCACCAGCCTCTGCAGCATTGAGAGTTGCGACCAAAAATATTGATGCATGTATTGAAGAACCAGTACAGATGGACGTTGACCTATTTGGAGAGAAACCTTTCACGCTGGATTGGGAACTTGTTCATCATGGGAAACGTGAGAGATTTAAGCAAAGTAACATCGAAGAGGATACATTCAAGATAGCAACGGCTGCATTGCTTAGTGGCGGCGAATACACCTTAGCGCTTACAAGTGTTCAAGACAAGACAGGTTGCAAGATTTTCTTGAACAATGCAATCAAATTCAATGTTCGACAACAACGACCCAAAGCAGCATTTGGCCAAATCGAAGGCAGGTACAAGACTGTCGAGGTCGAGGGAAAATCAATCAAAGTACCTCTTCGCCTTTCTGGGCAAGCTCCATGGACCATTACGTACCGGAATGTTAATGATGCTGATGAAAGACATTATACCAAAATTGCTAAATCGACTAACGATTTCATATCCGTTGACAAGAATGGTATCTTCGAACTTCTCGATGTTAGAGATGAGCAATGTCCAGGAACGGTTGAGCGTAAAGCCTCCACCTTTCAGATTGATTGGGTGGCTAGACCACAAATCAGGGTTGCAGATACAGCAGTGCTTGTCCCTGATGGGAATAAATGGCTTAAACGTGAGGTTTGTGAAGGCGACATTGATGCGGTGGAGGTGCATCTTACAGGTAAGCTATTTTGCCATTTTGGAATGTCGGCAGGACTAACTAAATCTCAGGCACGCCACCATACAACGTAAAATACCAAGTACGCCATAAACCAACTCAAGGTTCTGGCTCTATCAGCAACAAGGAATTCGACGCTGCTCTTGGTCTAGCAACAATTTCGATGGAAACAAGCAAGGCCGGAATCTACGAATACAAATTTTCTGATCTTTCCGACGGATTATACGATCATGATTCAAAACAATTTACCCCTCTGGTTCTGGAGCAGAAAGTCAATGGCAAGCCATCGGCACACTTCGTCAAACCCGGCCAGTCATACAAATATTGCAAGGACGAGATAGATGGAAGCGAGATCATCCCAATACGCTTGGAAGGCGTTCCGCCATTTCAACTTGAAATCGATATCAAACATCAGAGTAGTTCTCGACCTGAGACCGTCAAGATTGCCAATATCGAATCAAACCAGTATAATTTTAGAATGCCGGATGCCGCACGTTCACTCGGCATCCATCAAGTCAGTGTTCGAAAGATTCGAGACTCAAGAGGCTGCCAACAGAAAACTGAATATGGGGCACCTCATGTGCAGGTACAGGTCTATGACGTTCCTACTATTTATCCTCGCGACTCACGTCAAGACTATTGTGTTGGCGAGCGAATCTCATACACTCTTTCTGGATCCGCACCCTTTGAGATCTTCTACACATTCGAAGGCGTGGAAAGAAGAGCGAAATCCCCCACCACAGTTTTCAAACGTATCGCCGAGAAGCCCGGAAACTTCACCATCACCGGCGTCTCAGACAAAGCCAGCGAATGTAAAGCCCGAACCAAAGTCTCCAAATACATCCACCAGATGCCCAGTGTTCGAATCAGCCAGGGCAAACAAGTGGAAGTCGACATCCACGAAGGCGGCGAAGCCGAGATCCTCTTCGAGTTCTGGGGCACCCCACCGTTTGAATTCACCTACACACGTAGTACGAATGCGCGAAAGGGCCACAAATCGCAGGTTCTGGAGACCAGACGCGAGATTTCGTACGAGCATAGTAAGACGGTTCAGTCGTCGCAAGAGGGGACTTACGAGGTGGTTGCTATCAAGGATAAATACTGCTCCTTCTCGACACAGAAAGCGGATGCGGGGACGCGACAGAAACTTTTGCAGTTCTAGTCTAGTTTTTGGTTGGAATACAAGAGTGGAATGGAAAATTTAGGGATATTGTGTATTTGGTCATCTCATAGCGCGGCGTTTGTGAGGGGCGGTTGCCTTTTTTTTTCTTTTGTCTAATGAACTGATTGTATGGTGTACCTGTACTCGACGTATATCTCATCTGATCATCTTCTTCGGTTAATGGACGAGGGGATAGGACGGGGAATAAAACGAAAAAATGGAAAAATCTTAGATAGATGAGGAGGGGTAATGCCTATGTTTGTTTATCGTTTGCTTGAATCTGTTTAAAAGGATTGACTCACAGACCTGTAAGAAACCTACCTAGTTACTAATTACTCTACAATCTTACACACTATCAAAAGTCATCATGCGATTCATGCCAAAACTTCAAAATTCTAGCACGAATACCTCCGTAAATCAATTATCCCACTCCACCTAGGTACACAAGGAGGAACAATTTAACAAAGTATCAATTACGGCCGTAAGGTATTCTAAACTACCTACCGATTCGTGTCATTGATTGATTTACTATACTTGTAGGGTCTTTTTCTTTAGGATAAGATTTTTATACTATACAGTAATTTGGGTATGTATGTACAGTACAATACAGAGGAATGCCCACTCACTCCTCTTACTTATATGAAAGCTCTTGACTAGGCTCCGTCTTCTGTATATTTATGTTCTATCAAGATTCAATAGCTAGCTAGGTAATAATACGAGTAAGGACAGAAATCTATCTCGTCAACCAAAAAAGAAAAAAAGGCTGACTAATCACTCTCCCCTCTCCCCTTCTCCCCTTCTCCCCTTCCATCTACTCGTGAGTACTCACCACGTAAACATCAAGTAAACCTAAATATAAACCCCTACTCCGTACCCAAACCCCATCTCCCTACCCAAGTCAAAAGTCAAAAAGTCAAAAGCCAGCATACCCACAAAAAACCCGCATCCACCTGCGCAAGGCAAGTAAGTCAGTCAGTCATCCATCGATGCAAGGCAACCTTGAAGCCCCATCCCATCCCATGCCCCCTGCACGGCAAAACCCGATCCCTCAGTGCCTCACATGGGTATTTCCCGTTCGCGATTCAGTGGAGGAAGAGGAAGAAGAAAGAAAGAAAGAAAGAAAAATTATTTCATTGGATGATTGGACGGGGAAAATCCCATCGATGTACGCTATGCTTGTGATTGGCTACCTATGGAGCAAAAGAGAAGAAGAAAAAAAGAAGATGGAACCCGGACCTCGGCTATGGGCCCCACCGGGTATGAACATGAGAGGACACCAGGAACCTGGAAGGAGAAGGAAGGAAAAAAAATCCGAGAAAACGCGACTCCCCACACGAAAGTGACGCGAAACGCGTCGGAAGGAAGTCTAAGTACCGCCCTTTCCACCCTATCAGAAGCAAATCAATATAATAAAACAAAACGCAAGACTCCTCTTTTCCGCATGAAATGCATGCTCGCCGATCGCAGAAAACAAATAAACAAATGCCTGCCTAGTCCATACAATTCTTTGTTTCGCCGAAAAACTCCAAATGTTCCGCGTCCATCCAGTACCGTTTCCAGATTCGCGCTCGGTCCGTAAGATTCCATTGCCTGGTAGCAAGAGAGGGGGACGAGGCTTAGCAGTACTCCTGACCATAGTTTAACTTGAAAAAAAGAGACACAAGATAGCTCCTCTTGTCCGACTCAAAGGGCGGAAATGTTCTTGTGATGCCCCCAAGTTGGGTCGATCCGTAAATACACCAGTTGAAAAACATTATACACCGGGTCGTATCATATACACTGTAGATAGAAAGAAAAAGTAGACCACATTTCGCACAAACAGTGACTTGAAATGGCAAGGTGATTCATCGCATGAGTTCTCCGCCGAGCTGCATTCCCAGTCCAGCATGCTTGGAAGCATTGGAGTTCTGATCACGACCATTAGGACTGGCAGATGAGAAATTCTCAAAGGTGAGGCGGCGTCTTGTCACAGCTAATGGTGTCTTGTTGGTTCTTGGGGTCTTGTTCCAGGGCTTTTGTGCGGGGCTGGGCGTAATGTTGACGAAATCGCTAAAGTCGAAGGGTTGAGAGGGGGTATTGGGTCCTCCAAAGAGCGACAGAATACCGGATCCACCAGGGGTAGTCATCATGGATGAGGGCAAGGGTGAGTTTTTCGGTGGTGGTGTGGAAGGTGGTTGCATTCGAGATCGATTCGATGGAACAGCAGGAGAAGGTGAGGTTGCGAGGTAAAGTAATAGATCTGCGCCTTCTTCGCCTGATTTGCCATTCTTGTCCTTAATTCGGCGGCCAAGGCTGCTTCGGTTACGCATTGGAGGTGGTGTGGCGGGAGGTGATGAGTTGATGTTGAATGAGTGTGCTGGTAGATTCTCCTCATCGTCAGATATGGCAGCGAAGTTCGTTGAGAAATCATCCCGCATGTGGAAGGATATGTTAGGGCCAGAAGAGGTGGTGAAGTGTGTGTGCTTTCGAGGTTTAATGGGGGAAGATTGTGTTAGTTGATGTTGGTCTCTCCATGAGGTATGACTAGAGTTGAAAGGTCTGCCAACAACGGGGGAAGAACGAAGTCTTTTTCTTGAACCAGAACTTGAACTTGGAAGGTCGAAAGTATTGTGATAACTGCGTTTCCGGGGACCATAGCTGCCTCCACTCGCACTTCGTGAACGAACGTCATCTGAAATTAAGGCTGAACTTTTAAGGGGTGAGCTCATGAGGTGTCTGGCGGATGGGTAGCGCAATTCGGAGCCGGTGCTAGAGGAGGAATCTGAGAGTAAATCGCCGCTGGAGGTCGGTCTTCGAAGTCGCAATTCCTCGTCAACTCGGGGTTCAATGGTGTCAAGGGTGAGGTCCTCCCAGCCGCGGTTTGCCTTGTATTGAGCCAGAGCCAGTCTTGTCTTGAGTTTGCGGCCGATCTGCAGCAACGAAGAGGTTAGCAAGTGCGGTGCGAATCTACTTGGAGTGAGAGATGTTAGTACCTTGCCCATCTCCGCTCTACGCAGTACTTTGTCCACTACGACCTCGGGCTCCTCTTTTTTCTTGCTTGGAGAAAACATTATTGATTGATGGCCTCCAGTAAATGGTCGTTCGTCTTTCCAAGTTGAGAGAAGACTAGTAGTATGGGGAACGATGGTCTGGTGGCGAGGCCTCTATCGGGGCAAGAAGGGGTCGGCGTCAAAGGTCGCTGGTGGAAATTGGGGAGGGCCGGGTTGTGGTTGGATGTGGTGTGGTTGTCTAGGAGAAGAGTGTGGGGTTCGAGGGTGAAGAAGGCGCTTGTGCGTTTGAATAGGATTTGCAGGCCAGGCAAGGCACCCACCGCAGAATACGGAATTAGTGAATCGCTGCGCTGCTTTCACCGGGGTGAATGCTCTTCTGCTGGGTGGAGAAGTGAAAGTGAATTGACTGTAGAAGGAGGTTGGCATTCCAGAAGAGAGTAGAGAGCAGAGAAGCAGCGTAGCCGCTGCGGGAGGAGCGAGCGAGCAATTGGCCTCCCAGCCAATCATGCACAGACTCAACCTCCCCCCAGGGAACACCATGTCTATCCGTCGGCTAAGGACAGGTTGGGACCTGCCATCAGCTTGAGATGATTTGCATTTGAGTTACATACTCGTATGTAAAGTTTCTTCTGTAGCCATTAGATGATCCATCGCTTTGCAGAGAACATCTTGCGCTTGTCGATAGTCACTTGTCATCCTTTGATCTATCTGGCGGGCTCATATCTCGTCTTTTCCAAAAAGCCATCCTCGCCAATAGCTCAAGAGGCCCCCTTATATCTGGAAATCGACTGATGGTGGTGTACCGAGGATGTGATATGTCCAAAGTCAAACGGATTAACTCGATCAAGTCTTCCGGGTTGTCATGATTAGTTCATCATCAGTAGCTTCGCTGTCATTCCGCGTCAATTCCGAGACTGGTGTCTACTAGTTGCTAGTCAAAGACGGTTCGGAGCTCCTTGGCGACGGAGACTACTTTAGCAAGAATAAGTCTGCGCCATCGTTCCAGGTACTGTACTCGTACACCTGTGGCATTCTACTGGAAAGAAAAGAGCTTCGACTTGAATCTAGTTTGCGGACCATGCAGAACAATTGACCCCCGACACGGTTTTTACAGGCGTTCGAAAAGCGATGACTCCGTGACATATTACTTTATTACACCAATGACAGACACTTTGAGGGACTCTTTCTCCCGTCAATCGCATTGTACAACTATATTCACAATTTTGAAGCCTTCTTCCCAAACCAACTGAGACTGTCTCTCGAGTTTTGACCGGCATCCGGGTGGCTAATCTCTTGATGTAGCATTGCAGTTAGGCGAGAGATAGTGCTGATGTCAACTTGTACGAACAAAACCGAGTCCCCAACAAGTATGAGTGAGTATCTTGACCATTGAGCATCTACAACCATATGTATATTCGCTAAGAAGAATACAAGAGATCTGTTGTGACCTCAAAGCCACGTAGAGGGTACAAAATAGATGAAATGCAGCATTTAGGCATCATGTACTGTACCCTCCGTATGTGTACATTGTGGGCTATGGATGCGGCTGCGGACCAAGGCAAAGAAGAACATGTGGCTAGGTTGCAGAGCAGTCGACCATGAGATAGGATGTTGTGCTTCGACTCTTTGGACCCTACGCATCTACCTACGCACCGCATTCTATTGTGTATCATCCATCTGTAGACATAGTATCTAAATTAAGCGGCGACATCGACTGTGTAGCATAGCATAGCATTCTGCAGCAGTAGTACATCGTTCCAAAATCTACTAGTATACTTCAAGCTTATCTACAAGCGCATGCAGAGGAGAGGGTACTCGGTCGTACTAGTACTGCAAGTATTCAGTAGGTACTGAGTACTTGCTCGGCGTTAGAGTCGTTCATCAGATGTTTCTCCTTCCCATCTTGGAAACAGAAACACTAATAGTCAGTGTGTCTTCCTGGTGTTTGTGCACTCCATCAGCATCGGCACTGAATGTACTCCGTACTGCAGCAGCAGGAGAGAACACAGCCTCAGCATCAGTATCAGCGTCACTGCAGCACCTTCGGCCCTTGGACCGTAAAACGCACGCTCGCACTCTCGGCGCGGGCGTGCTCTCCAGCGGTTGATAGCTAGCGATAGCAATACCTTCGTACCGTAGGTAGCCGGTCCGGTTTCTCCTAGGTCCGTACGGAGGTATTCTTTGGTGTTGACTGAAGTCGTCCCTGCGCTTTCCAGAATTGCCTCTGCCCCGGCGCCGTTCGTTTCATCGCCAATCCTGTCGTCTCCCCTGTCACACGCGTCATCGGCAAGGATCACCTTACAGGCTCCACCTCCCTCCCTCCACCTTCACCTGGGCATTCAACCACACCTGCACTCACTCCAGCATCTGGCAGGCTCTCTCTACCTACACTCGCTACAGTACGCTACGTAAAGTTCGTGCCCGCTTCGTCTTGCCTTCTGTGTGGACTACTCGTATGTGGACTGTGGGGACAGCAAGAGCTCTCTTCCCCGTTTCCTGAATTGCATTGCTCCTGCCGGCCACATCCCTCCTATCAGCTGCTGCTGTTCAAGGTTGCTGCGACTGCCGCTGCCTCCAACGGTCAGAGCTTCTTATCGTTTGCCAGTATTTCCGGGTGCCATCTAACTTCTCTTCTTCCTTTCTAACCAACTACACTCCTGTACACCGTACCTTTGCTTCCCTCCCCCTTCTTTGGAACACAACCACACTCGTTTGGACTTTTGGCGAATATTCAATTCCCATTCCCATTCCCACTCCCACTCCCATCCCCACTCCCGCTCCCACAACCAACTCATCCCAGCATCGATTGACTGGATATCCCCGCCATTGAGCTTCAATAGTCTGCGTACGAGTACAACTACGACCGCAGCTCTGCGGCTTGACAGCACTCAAATAGCTGCCGTCGAGGAATGCGAGTGCCCATCCCCTTTGTATAATGGCGCCATCATTTCTCAAGGAAATCCGTAGACGCTCCAAGTCCAGCTTTAGAACCAACCGAAGTACCGATTCAAGCAATGCTTCCAACAACGAATCCGGTGCTTCGGTTCCCACGACAAAATCTTCTTCGACCTTGAGCTCCGTCCACGGAAGCACAACTCCTCCTGCCTCATCTCTATTGTCCAAATCTCCCTCTGCCGGGAACCTGCAACAACGATTGGGCACTCCCCCACCAATTCCAAACGGTCGCCCAACGGTGTCGACATCTTCGAGTAATCGCTACAGTGTGTCTGGCATGTCTGGTTTGGGCTCCCCGTCTCCGAAGTCCACTCTTCCCACCTCGCCATATGCGCCGCGGATCTTATCCATCACAGATAACACTTGGGTAGGCTTATTCTCACAAAGCACCTGTAGATAGGAAGAAGTTACTGATAAGTCACAGGTCTATCAAAAGGTTCTCTCCATTTACGGAACGATAGCAGATCCTTCTACTCAAGCTCTGGAAGGAAATTTGACTGTGAGCCGTCAAGACGATGGTTTCCCTCCAACCTACTGGCCTGTCTCCGATTCCCATTTCAAAGCTTTGGTTTATCTCACGCCAGGTCCGAATCGATTGCGATTTGACTTTACCTCCCCCAAACTTGCAAACAGTAACACATCGAACCCCATTCATTCTTCCTACCTCACACTCCACATGTTACCGCCACAATGCTCGCCTCCACTACAACTTGTAATTTTGTTAGCCAAGGATTCTCCAGGAACATTTGATGCAGTCCCTGCTCGGATAGAGAGAGAGGGTAATGGTCTCGATACTGCCATCAAGAAATTTAGAATGGCGGCATATCTGTGGCAGGCTTTCACGGCAGAGCAGATGTATCGCAACAAGCTAGGCAGAAGGGTGTTCAGAATGGAAGAGGAATGGGTTACGGGAACTTCGAATCTTCGAGACCGGGAATTGGGCACGATGAGAAGCGAGGCCAAGGTTCACATTGTTCGTTGTGACAAGACCGTTGCCGAAATCCGAGATCTGGATTTGGCGCAGCAGAACCCTAAAGCCCAGAGGAGTGGGGACTTGTTTTCTATAGCTTCAGAAGCTGTGAAAAACCACTTTCAGTCACTTCCTGGGCAGAAACAATATGTCTCGGTGCTGATATTAGATTCTCATTGGGACAAGGAAGCTCAAATGATCACAGGCCATGCTGCCCTAGGAGGCGGAGGTGGAGATCTCCAACTGGCCATCTGTGGTTCTCATGCTTTGCAAAGCTATCCTTCTTGTATCGAGGAGGTCGTACCCGCGTTTTCCGACTGCACACCAACTGATACTAACTATGTTGCCAACGACTGTAACGAATCAGGGAGTAACTGGGAAGCTGCGAATATTGGAATTGGTGCCCACATGCATGAAACCGGCCATCTGTTTGGCTGCCCTCATGCTGAGAGTGGTGTGATGCTTCGTGACTACGTCACCTTGAATCGATCCTTTACTACGCGCGAACCATTCTCGACGAGAACAAAATCAAAGGGTGGCCTCGTGCTGCCCAAAGACGAATGCACATGGCACCGTCTAGATTGCTTGCGCTTCAGAGGACATCCTTGCTTTGCATTGCCAACTGATCCGCCAAGGGCAACTGACGACTCGGTTCAGGTATGGCCTGTTGATGGTGGGAATGTAATCGTTACTGCAACATCAGGCATATCTTTCATGGAAATATATACACCAGGGGATGACGTTTGTCACTACTGGCAAGAGTTCGGCGATGGCAATGGCCATGGGCCGATCCAGAAGCAAATAAATCTAACCGAGCAAGACTTGCGATCCCGACTACCAGAGGAACGCAAGAAAATGCCTCTGAAACTATCAATCAAGTCAGTGGCAGGCGGCAGTCATGAAGTGGAAGACTTTGGTATACTTGCATCCAAAGCTTCAAGAACGAAACTACAAAATGGCCAAATGGCATTCAGAAGCAGCAAGCTCGGGCTCTCACAGATGAACGGCTCTCAGCCACAGGAATTTGCTTTTGACAGCGTGTTGCAACAAACCAAGATCATCACACAGGTAAAGGTATATCATGGATTCGCACTGGATGGTATAGAATTCATGTATGAGGACTCGACAAGTCAATTGTTTGGTAAACGAGGTGGCCAACCTGGTGGGAGTGATTTCTTTCTAGGTAAATCAAATATCACCAGAACTCGCCCATTTCAGGTTGTTAATGTTCTTTAGATACCAGGAGAGGCGAATACATTACTGGATTTTACGTGAGGAGTGGGTTTTGGGTTGATGGAATTGCGATCATGACTAGTCTCGGCAGAAAGTCTGCCGTATTTGGGAACCCGACTGGCGGTTCTGGGTAAGTCATTCTTTCTTGCTTCATTGCTTGAGGTTAACAGATGTAGACATACTTTGATACCCCCACGTGGATATAGCATTGCAGGAGTTAGTGGATCATGCGCGGATTGGGTGGATGGATTTGGTATCCTTATTACTCGATGAAGATGGCATAACGCTTTCGATTCAAACACAAGAATCAATTTGGGCATTTCAGCGGGCATATGAGAACAACAAGCATACTTGTTCAATTCTGAGAGTCAGGGCTGTCCGGGTCTCCTTATGACCCGGCTAGGGATATCATAATAACGGTGAGGTACGAATGAGTACGTAATGAGTATTGTGGGCTGTATATAATCGTCTCCAGCTTGTTTGCAGAACAGCAGCTGCAATGGCTTCGGATCAAGCAACATAGAAGTGCGGTTAGCAATAGAGATTCTTCGTTGTTTCTACAAAGTGTTGATCACGGGCACTGCTATCCTCGGTGTACGATGTGATGTATGGAGAATGCAGGCGGGCTAGAAATAGATCAACACCACAATTATGATCAACAGAGTTTGTGCTGGTACAAATAAAGGTTGCAACAAACTGATAAGCATTCTGTGGGACCCCCAATTGCGGTAGCGGCTAATGGCAATCTCTTGACAAGTGCTCGATAGTACCCCCTTGTGTTCCATTTATCTTGCGGGATGATGTCATCGATAAGTGAAGCTCTCCCAAAGGCTTCGCATTACACACGTACGTCTGAAGTACGATACTCTATTACATGCCCCTCCATGCACCCAGACTGAGACAGAAAACCAGGTCTTTGGCACGAGTACTTGGAACTCCCTCGCTTGGACCAATCATGTGCTTTTGTGAAGTGTTAGGATCACATTAGCTCATGAGCTAGCTCACTACAAGTAATGCCTTCTCCTTCCCGCGCCTGGCCAACGCTACGCAACGCAGCCCAGCTCAGCTCAGCTTTCTTTGTCAAGACCAACTTCAGGTCCTTCAGAGCTTCGTCAACCTTTTTACCAAGTACTTGCCATATCTAATAATTCTATTCGATCGTGATCTGACAACGACCTGCCATAGCTCAGTGCCTCCTACTTCAAGATGGTCTCCCTTTGGGGCAACAAGGACGGCGAGGAGAATGGAAATAACGCCACTACCCCGCAAAATGGAGCGTCCAGCAGCAGTCATCAACCTCGCAATTCAGAACCGGATGAGAGAACCCAATTGCTTCCACCTTCGCATCACGAGGGATTCCTAAGCCCCGATGATCCTGCGGTAACTTGAAGCGAATCGGCAATGTATCTGACAATTACTGATGAAGAAATAGGTTACCCCGTATAATCTCTGGTCGGTGCGCTTCACGCGGTACTTTACAGTCTTCTTTGCTGTGATTACCTTCCTCTGGTGGGCTCTCCTGTTAGTGTCTATATTCGTAAGTCCGCCGGGAATGCACTCCCGTGGCTCGGGCTTCTTCGACTTCTCGTATACGACGTTGACGTTGGGTGTACTCCTGGTCGTCCTACTTTTCTTCTCTGTCCCGTCGACGGCCTCACAGGTGACTTGTCTGATCATCTCGCTGGTACTGCTGGTTGATATGATCTTGATTGTGTCTGTCGCTCGATTGCGTACTGAGGAAGGTTGGGTTGGGATCACTAGTTGTGTATGGGCTCTTCTCATGTCTCTTTGGGCAATTTCTACAGACCGACTCGTCACCTGGGGTAAACATGAGGAGGAAGAACGTCTTACTGGTCGTCAAGAGACTCGTCGTACCGTTGGGGAATGGTTTGCGGTTCTAGCGTCAACAATCGTGCTGATTGCTGTTGCTATTGTTGGTGTACTTTTGACAGCAACCTTGATTCTTCGAGCTCGCGATGCTTCTCTTGCACCACCAGGAGAGAGATATTACGTCGATGGAGACAAATATCAGATTCACATATTCTGCGAGGGCAACGCGACAGACTCCAGCGGAAAGAAGCTTCCAACAGTTCTCTTTGAGGCAGGCGAAGGCCCTTTTGCAGGTGGAATGAACATAATCGCTCTGAATGCTCTCGCCAATGGAAGCATTAACAGATACTGCTACTCGGATCGCCCAGGTATAGGATGGTCCGATAACGCACCCTCCCCCTTCTCAGCAGGCATGGCAGCAGATGTACTTTCTGAAGCTCTATCTCGTGCAGGCGAAGAAGGTCCTTTCATCCTAGCCAGTCAAGGAGTAGGTAGTATCTACAGTCGAGTGTTCTCCTCCCGTCATGGCCGCGATGTGAAAGGCATCCTCCTCATCGATCCCCTCCACGAAGACCTCCTCTACCGCATCGGCTCTCCAAACCGGGGCTTCCTCCTCTGGGCCTGGGGAATCATCTCCCCTCTCGGACTTGATCGTAATTTCGCCGCCATCATCAAAGGCCGCACACGCGAAGATCGGGTCTTTGGCCGGTCCGCGTATCAAAGTGGGAAGTTCATCAAGGCGAAGTTACAGGAAAGTCTTGTGGCAAATAGTCTGACGAAGAATGAGGTTGGTAGTGCGAGAAATATCCAGAAGGAGAAGACGCCGTTGGTGGTTATTAGTTCAGGGATCAGTGTGAAGACGGATACGGAGTGGGAGAAGAAACAGAGGGATCTGACGAGGTTGACGAGGAATCTTGTGGCGTGGGATATTGTTAATAAGGCGCCCTCGGAGGTTTGGCGGACGAGGGAGGGGAGGGATATGATTGAGAAACGGTTGGGCGAGTTAGTAAAAGGCAGTGCTTAGGTTGGATACGATAATAGGTAGGTGGATTTGGATTGATATGTGGGAGATCTCGCTTCTCGTTTTCTCTCATTTGGTTCTTGAGCTATTCTTTCCATCTTTTTCCTATCTTCCTCTTCTTTCTGGGGGGGTTTTTTTTCGCGGGATTTCGGGTGCTATATACATCTTCTGCATAAGCCGGGTGCTGGATCGGATTGGGGTTTTTGTTGCCGTTTTTTCTTTCTTTGGGTAATGGGTTGGATGGGGTGGGATGGGATGGGATGAATGGGTTTGATTGGATTGGGCAGGGTGGGGAAATCTATGATGTACATGTCCTTTCACTAATTATTATTGAGTTAATTTTGATATAATACAAGAGCTGATTTCAGGGTCTTAATTTAGTCGTGATTTATGGGTTATACTGTTCATTGCTATGTGGATGTGAGGTTTTTCTGTTGGANTGAGGACTAAAGACTATAATATCTGTTTATATAAGTCGGAGGAACCAAGTAAGTATATCATTCTAACTAATCAGCCTTTAGTTTATAGTATGACTATTACTGACCCTTCCGCTTCTACATTCTTATTTCTCGTTCGCTCTAGGAACGTAGTGTTAGGAAATTCCTAACACTGTACGGAAATTCCCAACACGGGCCTAATTAGGTAATTTAAAGTAGAGCAGTGTTAGGAAATACCTAATACTAACTAAATAGAGTATAAAAAAGTAGGATAACAGCCTACAATTAGCTTTTAGCAGAGTTTAAGTGTAATCCCGAGCGTTCTGCGAGCTATCTGTCTATATTAGGGAGCCTTCCCCCTCCTTTTAACTCTGTAAACTACCTGTAAGTACTTTGTCGTTTTTACCTGTCTCTCCCTATATATAAGTACCTTAAAGGAAAGGGGGGGGTTTTTATAACCGTTGCCCGACTATCCTAGAATTATCACTAAGTATAAGACTATTATAAATTTAGAACCGGTCAGGGACCCTCTGGGTGCCCTCCTAAAATTGAGATTATTATTTTATAATATAGTCACGTCCAGATACTATCCTAGGAGCGTCCTAGGAGCGTCCTTATAGTACTAAGGCTAGGAATACCCTCATTTCGTACCTTCCTTCTTTGCCTGCCTACCTGCCTGCCTGCCTGCCCACCTACTAGTTATACGCTCGCGGGATAGAACGCGCGCGTACAACAACCTGCGAGGGTACTGCGAGGGCATGGCGCACACTACACGCGTGTGAACTTTACCCGAATCGATCGAATCTATACTTATATTTTGTGTAGTGTTAGAATTAAGGCTCTAGGAGCGATACCGAGCCCTCTACTAAGTCCGTGCGGGATCCCTGTCTCTTCGGAGGAAGTATAGCCCTAGGAAAGCATGGTAGTACTCTTTATTAGAGTAGTGGACCCACATGATTAACTTAGTGAAACAAGCCGTGCCGCTCTGTAATTAGCGTAAGTCGCACCTGAATCAAAGTAGTTCTAGTCCCAAAAGGGTATAAAAAGTGACTATAATGGCCCAAATAAGGTTTCCTCAGTGCGGTAATCTGTTATAATAATTAGGTATTCCACCCCTAGCGTCACGTGATAATTGCACTATTCCAATTCCAGGTTCCATTCCTGACGTAAAGTGCGTAGCTACAACGTACTTAGCCACAACGTACTTAGCTACAACGCACTTAGCCACAACGCACCTTGATCCTAGGTACGTAGCTCGAGTACCAGACTCCTACAACAACGCACGATAGTCCACCTACGGCACTTACCTATTACGCGCCTATGTGCGCGCCCGTATAATTTCGCTGAATCGATTGAATTAAGTACTTATATTTTTATAGCGTTAGGATTCGGCGTATAAGAGGTCTACCGAACACGTCTTCTGCCCTGTGCACTACCTAGCTCACGTAACAGCTCCCAACGTATTACCTAATCCAAAAAAGCGCCGGAACCTGTCATGTAGATCTATTTAAGGTAAATCTACTATATATAGAGCCTAGATATACTCCTTAAGCGTTCAAAACGTAGGGCTAGTAGTACTACGCTATGATTATATTAGACGGGTGCTACTAAGGTGCTTACCTATTAGTTAGATCCCTTAACCTTAGGTTTCACGCTATTTACAACCCTTTTTCAGAGTAGTACAGATGGCGAGACCCGCTTTTTCTGGCTGTAACCCCGGTCGTTTCCCTTCTAACCCCTGTATTTACGCTTTTCCAGTAGAATTTTTACTCTTCAGGATCGTAAACCTGCTTTCATAGGGTAGGAGACTATCTAGTAACCATCCTATGACCGTCCTATAACCGTCCTAGAGCCTACGATAGTCTTGAAATAGGACACTAGTAGAAGGGTCCCTGAGCGGTCTAAATAAGGTAAGACGGTTATAAAAACCCCCCCCCTTTCCTTTAAGGTACTTTCCTACTTTACTGTCCTGTAAGTCTCTACTTCTATTATAACCCTCTCCCCCCCCTCCCCTAGCAATAAATAAGTAAACACGTAAATAAGACTTAAGTAAAGAACTACACCTTTGGTACGAATTAAGGTTTGACGGCTACTGTTAGTATTAGGAAAAGTGCGCGTTAGGGAAGGTTTTATACTCCGGGCTAGTTTTAGGAATTTCCTAACACAAAGCTAATAAGTTCCTAGAGGGGTTTTACTACCTTAGAACTAACACTTCTAAGTATTGGGGGAAAATGATATTATGGTTATACTTCTAGTTATGGAGAAAAGTGTATAGGGGTATAAGGTTAGTCCTTGAGGGAAAGGGGGGGGCTAGACGCGTGTATAGTTTATATAAAGAGGGGGAAAGAGTATTGAGAGTGTTGAGAGTTTGATGAAGGGTTAGATGTAATGTTGGTTCTTTGCGGATTTGTATCCTTGTTGTAGTAAAACTAGATTTATCGAATAAATATAATTATCAATTGTGTAAGACTTATTGTATGGCGGTTGTAATAGTCCAACTAAGCAAACGCTGCATTTCGTGGTCACTATTACGTAGCTGTAGTTTTGTATTATCCGTTTGATGGTACTGCGGCTAACTTCCAATCGAGAACTACTCGCTGGCTTCTAAACATTGATGACAGAAATAGAACTCAAGCCATGTTTTTGTAAAATCTTAAACCTGCCGTCCCATAGGTCACGAGCTAGAACGAGGGGTTGACTTCTGATGGGAATACTGGATTCCGTGTACATCACACACCGTATAAAACGTTCTAAGTTCTAAGTTCCCTTAACTCTACCACCGATTGCTCCAAACAAAGTTTTATCGTCCTCCACTGATCTGGCATCGCTTAAGCACTGTAATCATCGCGAGGGGGGCGTAAAGAACAATCGTGCGCCCAGCCAACCGTTTGGATGTGAAACTTCCTCTCATCAACTAGGGCAAATAGAACACCACAGAACCCTTTAGCAGCCTTTCCACATCCATCCTTAATAGCGCCTATAAGAGGTGCAAGCTCTTTCTTATGAATAGTATATTCATCGTCATTCTGCAAGTCCGTCAAGTGAGTAGTCAGTAATGTGAAAAGTATGTGGAATTGAGGTACTGTACTTACGTCGTTACAAAAAGTCGCAACAGCATAGTTGCGACACGAAATGACCCTACACTTCTGAGGTTGTGCAGTCACGGTGACTTGTTCGTTTGCTGGGTCTAGGAGTTCATCAAGTATTGCTCCGAAATCTGCCGCCGGGGCACTGGCCCACAACGAAACCCAGTACTCAGGGTCATAATCCGAACAACAAGTCAAGTTCACCTGGATATAAGTTAATTGTGAGCAGAGTTTTACAAGAGATCCGTGTGGAAGAGCGGTATGAGGAATGCATGATCTAAGTACCTGATGAGGTTGGCTGCGGGACTGCAAATCGAGACCCAAATTCTCAGATGTAACGCGAGGAGAGGAAACACTTGGGCTCGAGGATTGCAGATCGTTAAGCCCGTTGCTCGCGGGTGTTGAGAAGACTTGAGTGGCCCAGGAGAGAAGGGTCAAGAATAGGAGGAGATGCATGTTGGAGACAATCCAAAAATAAGGATTGTATTGAGGTTGGAGTATACGGAATTTGGCGATTCGAGTTTCACTTATTGTACACAGTAAATGTATAAAATTATTGTTGAAGTTCTTTAGCTCTAAAGGTTGGCGCTCTCCAGAGGTTATCCCTTCAAGCTTTATAGTCATGTCGTATGAGCTATAAATAGTGGCCTATACTGAATGGTTACACACTAATCCCACGCAACTGATTAAAGCTCGATCCTACTATTTGATCACCGTGCAATGCCAGTGGCTGAGCTCTAACCAGCCTTTCGGAAAGGCTTCGCTATGTTGGTTTTCGTTCCTTAATTAGAAGCAACGGACCAACAACATGAGTAAGATTACAAGCAGATAAGCGAGCTGAGCCCAGGTAAACGAACATTCCAGTAGCCAACCCAACAGCCCAACAATTCAAGGATCATGTGAGATATTGGAGTCTATGTTTCTTTGTGTCGTGACCCAAATACTTAGAACTACTTCCCAAATTCGAAACACTAACTGAATTGAGGAACGGGAGATAACGGAGGGGATTGAGATTTACAAAGATAATCCGAACTACCCGATAAGGCAGCTTGCGCCGCTGGATGATTGAGGCTTAGGTCCCAACTAGATCTAGGAAGGTGAGACCGTTATGAAAGATTGCTCATCGTTCTGCGCACACGCAAGTAAACTTGGAATTGTGGTGGTAGGTGGAGAGCTTTGAACGACCATTGGGATTTTCTGAAAAGTTCTACATAATCAAGATTGCTTACGACTTGTACAATTATTAGATAAGTATGCAACGTGATGTAAGAGTTGAGGAGAGCACAGATGTGCCATTAAAGAGGACCAACCATCAGACGGGACCAACCAACAGTTGTGTGTTATATCATGTATGAATTCACCCTTATGTATCAATGGATCGTATTGGTGTTTCTCTTCTTCTCAGACTGGAAAGCCTGGGTAGGTCATTGGGTAATGCAAGGACAGACGCATGTAGAAGAAGTACTCGCTTATTCACCTTGTTTTTCTTCTTCTCTCTTTTCCCCATTGGATTAGTTCTAGACTTTTGTAAGGTATGTAGGCAGGACAGGAACGTGAACTCAGTCGTGTTTAAAATACCCTACGGCAGAAAATCTGTTGAAAACCATAGTTTGTAAGGATATCTAATCTCCCCAAATCTGCGACCAGGCCAGCATTCCCTAACAATAAAACTTAACGTTCTATCCACTTTATGTTCCAGGCATCCAGAAAGCGCAGAGTTCTCTACTGGAAATAAGCTCTACATCTCTCCGGATCCGCTCTAACGATGATATTAAAATCCCTATCATCAAACTGCTGTCCACAAAATCCCCTTCCATGCTTTCCACATCCATCCTTGATCGAACCGATATAATTGGCAATCAAAGTGGAATCAACCAATACCTCACCGCCCTTCAAGCATTCTCAGCAAGTTTTCAACATTGAAAGTCAGTTTTGTTTGAGTACTTACATCGTTACAAAGCTCCACCATGGCTATTCCCTTACATCCTAATGGTTTGCATGAATGAGCTTCTGCTTTGACGGTCACTTGGTATCGAAGCCAGTAACTGATGTCTTTTTCTATGTCTCCTTCGGGTGCTTCGACCCAGCCGTGGGCATCGCGCATGTCGGAGCAGCAGAGGAGATTTGCCTAAGAGGTGGTCAGCTTCGATGAAAAGAAATGAGGGGAATGTTTATGTACTTGGCCGCGGGGTCTTAGGTTGAGACCGAGTTCCTCGACTGCGATTTTGGTATTGGAAAGTCGAGCCGCTGAGGTGAGTCTGGTGTCTGTTGGCATTGAGAGGCCCTGAAAATAAGGATTGTTGATAAGTCGTCAGATTTTTGAGAAGCGAAGAAGTTTACTTACTGAAGTGACCCAATAGGTAAGCGTCACGAGTAAGAACTTGATGAGCATGACGAAATCTGAGTTGGTAGTGCTTGGGTGGGAAAGTAGGTAACTAGAGGATAGTTGGGGTTGTATATTGGCTTGTGAGGCCGGGTAGAGGTTTTGCTATTGAGACCAATGGGTTGAGAAGAATACGAGTATTTGGGATAAGGCTTGATGTTTATATCAAGACTCAGTTGTGGTATTGGTCAATCATAAGGGTAGGTGAATAAACTTAAACGTGAATAACACCTTGGCTGTTACAACTTCTGTGATTCATCGATAAGTAGAAACAGTGAAGGCGTGAAAAATAAAGTGAATAACCAAGATCAAGAAGAGATAACTGTGAATCATTGAGATTCCTCGGAGCATTTCATTGCGAACCACGATGAAATGAGGCGACTTCACACAGCAGCAGAGACTACTTGGAGCTATTGGTATTTGGGAATATGGGAATATGGGAAGACGATAATTTGGTACAATTAGTGTTTCTTTGCGCGGGTATGGTGAAGTTGTTATATTCTCAGTGGACTTTTACTTTTGTTTTTTGTGTCCCCTCCTTCTTGCCCGTTCCAGGCGTGTGTCGAGCCGACGATTCAGTAGAGGCTCAGGCGATGATAAGTGGAACAAGCCAGGCAAATGTATCATGTGTCTCTGCTTAAGAGCTTGCTTCGCCTTCATATGATGACTCACATCGAAGTTTCGCGCCTCTCGAAACAAGTCTCAAGTTTTCGAAAAGTAATTAATTATATTCTATTGAGTTGCCAGATTTCATATTCATATACCCCCCAAGATCTCCTAGTCCCCCAAAGCTCTCTGCACCAAACGTGTATAAACCTCCAAGAACTCATTCTCCTAGCCAAAAAAAAAAGAAGAAGAAGAGAAACATTCGCCTCAAACAATCCCTTTCCGCGGACACCCCTGTAGAATCGTCCCTTCACCCTGGTGAGCAGCAGCAATAACATTAAACCCTCGATCATCAAACTGCTGTCCACAATACCCCTTCCCAGCCCCTCCACATCCATCCTTAATAGCACCAACGTAGTTCGCAAGCAACAAGAAATCCATATAGCCCACGTCAGGGCGACGCTATATCCACGTTCAGTATACGAATGATATTTGACGAGGGATGGGAATCTTACGTCTTGACAGATCTTGATGGAGAAAGATGTACCTTCTTCGCAGAAGGGCACGCATTCATGATCGACCTTTGTGTTAAACGCGTATTGCCTTTTTGGAGATCTCAGGAAATAGTTGACGTCATTTGTGAGGGCTTCTAGACTCGCATCTTGCCAGCCATGACGGTCAGGCATATCGGAGCAGCAGATGAGGTTTGCCTAAAGTGATGTGGTTAGCAGATATCTCCTTTGGTGGGTATGGTAGATGGCATGATAGAGCGTAATGTATGTACCTGACCACGGGGCTTAAGGTTGTCCATAAGTGTACCGTTGCTGTTTGACAATTCAGATTCCGTGGAAGTTCTGCGGACTGTTGGTATCGCGAAAGTCTAGTTGACAAAGGTCAGGTTGTACTCTTCGCAGAATTGAGCGTGTGCACTGTACTAACCAAAGTGACCCAGCAAGTAAGGACTGCGATCAATATTTTGAACTGCATGCTTCCAAAAGGGACGAAGAAATCCTTCAGTCGTTACACTCAAGTGGCAGATGAAATCAGTTATTTGGCTTCTTGAGCTTGGTTGTGTGCGTAGTCGAGCAAGTGGCTTTCTGTCTGGCTTCTGTAATGTAATAGTCGCAAAGTTGAAGAAAGTATAAGTGGTCCTTGATGTGAGTTCTATGTTTTATAGATAGTTGGATATATGAGTTGTGAATGCTCACCCGTTAGGTGTAGACAATTTGGCTGTGATTACGTAGTCAAGTCTCTTTGTGTGAATCTTGAGATAGCTTGCTGTCTGGCATGCCAAGTCAGAATTTCTCGTCCCTTCGGAAACAATAGAATACCGTCATTCTATTCCTCAAGCTTAGATCAGACAACCAGACCCAAAAAATTAAAGGGATTTCTACCCTTCACTATAACCCCCGGCGCCGTAGACGGGAGGCGCAAGGAGAAATCCAAGTACTATTGGTGAATTCTTTCAAAAGTCCAAAGAAAATATAAAAATGGAAAAAAACCGCAAAAAGATATACTATAATCTTTTTAATCTACCTATTTCGAATTAGTATGCGCATTTTTTTTTAAGGAATTTCAGGAGAACTTACATTTATTTACGACCGATCAGTCTGACGCTTGACCAGGGCGCGTCCAAATTTTAACAGGAGGAAACAGTTGAGTGGTGTTGGCGCTTATGGGAGCACACACTAACTGACTGGGCCAGGCGGGCAGGTTTAATCCCAGTTTTTGGTGATGGTGGCTGTCCTATCTCGAGATATCAATATTGTTTTGCGACTTTTTGTGGGGTTTTGGCTAAGCGAGAGGTTGTGATTGGTGGAGCGGGGGCTGAGGGGGCTAATGTTCGGGTATTGGGTTGTTGATATCCCACGTACCGAGCTTGCGTTGCGTGGAGCTGGAGGACGAGCCTTGACGCTGTTCATGCACATGGTCCTCAGCCCTCTAGATCTAGTGAGGAGACAGATCTATACTCCGTCTCATCTGATTGAACCAAAGCCAAACATCTTGTCCAGTAACTCTCTCAATTTACCACATTTACAATCCCACACTACGCTGGCACAATTCCATTCACCAGCACCATCACTACTTGAACTCAATGCTACTAAGGTGGTGGTCCAAGTTCTGAAAGCTGGTATGACCGATTCGCCATTCGTTGCGCGCGTCAACTGAATCTGTGTAGATCTGAACTTATTGTTTATCTAGAGTGACCTGGGCTTTTTATTAGCGCCTCATTCTCGAATGAAATATACCAAAGTCCCAGGCAGATTCGTCGAGATCAGGACAAAAAGTTGAAGAAAGCGGGGTCAAATTGTCAATCTCTAATGTATCAAACTGTCAAAGAAAGTATTGTGTATGTATCACAATGACGTTACCTTAATATAAAGAACGGCAAAGACCCTCCAAAATCTATCGTCAATATTCCCATCTTCGCACGTGGCAGAGTACAGATACAGATACCTACGTAACACAAAACCCCGCAATGCACTATCAGCCACAAATACTTTTGTATCACAGTACATTCACTCCAGTACTCAAGTCATAAGCATCATAAACATCGTATCTATTGCCTTTTCATGAATTCAAAGATTGGTTTCCTTTCCCGGAAACCATTGAGGATGAATTGTTTGTATTGTACAAGAATATGCAACCGTCGCGTTTTCCGAAAAAGAAGAAGAGATCATTCTCCCCGTTAGATCCCAGAGAAAGCAACAAAAGAAACCCGTCCGTCGTAGAGAGAAGCCCGTATTAGGTGAAAGAGGGGAAGGGAAAAAAACACCCGCTATGCTGATTTTTTGACCAAGGAATCTGCGCCGTTTGTGTGTGGTCTCCGTTTTGTACACCAAAACACCCCCATTCCCTGGAATAATCCTTTCCCAGGCCGTCATATGAAAGAGAAAAACAAGCGCCCTCCAAATTTACCAAACCTCCTCATTTGTTATTATTAGTATAGCATTCGAATGCTGTCCAACTCGTCATTATATTTCTATCTCATCAGCAGATCTTGTCGTCAAACTCATCATATCCTGGGTCAAGCATTTTTCATCGCCAGGTTGGAGTACCACCACTTCTGTGGATTTCCGATTCGGGAACCCCACGCTCATTGGACTGACTATGCTTTCAACTTCCTCCTTGTCATACTTCGTTACTACAAGTTTGGCAGTCGCATAGCCTTTCAAGACCTTGTCGCCATCATGTGCAGAGATCCAGACTCGAGCACAGAGATTCTGGGCAATTTCCAAGCCACCTGGAAATCCACGACAAATCTTGCCTCCAAGAAACCATGAGTTGGTGATCGTGTCGAAGCTATGGAGTAGTGCGGTAAGAGGTAAGGCTGCTTCGGCAACGAGATGCGAACTGACATAAGGTGACAAGGTTTTGTAACTGCAACCGTGTGGGGAGAATAGCACTGACAAAGCGCGTTCTCTAAGAGGATTGGGGACTATTGAACACGCACTAGACGGAGGAGAAGCTGGTGGTGTCATGGGGAGAAAGCGTTCAATGTTGGTTGGCGGACGGTAGGTTATGCCAATTGCGCTGTGGAGTCCAGTGATGTCGGGCTTTTGTTGCAAGTATGCAATTGTAACTTCTCCCATCACACCAAAAGGAAGGGGCGAATGAATAGGTATACGATACACGGCGGGAGATTTTCGGCTTCGGTGCGAGTCCTGCCATTTTGGTAATGTAACAATCTTGTCTGGATCAAAATATTTCCAACTTCTGATGGTTTTGGCGGCTGATGGTTCGGCCAGGATGATCGTCTTTCCTCCACTCGCTGGCAGTTGAGTCAGAGTCTCCCGATGACAGTGATCGCTTTTGTCCTGACTGATCACAACTAGATCGGGCTCAGGAAGTTCTGCTAGTGACTCAATACATGCTGGCACTGTATGAGTTGAGATGGAGAATTTGGGATGCCATATCTTTGAAGGTCCTGAAATCCAAGGATCGAGGAGAATGGTGAACTTTCGATCGAAGGGACCAGGGGTTGGAGGTAAGCGAGATGTGGGCTCAAGGGTGAGGAGGAACGAAGCATCTGAATTGAGATGCTTAATCTTCAACGACATCTTGCTAGTTCGAAGTGAGATGATGAGGGAAATTCGTAAAGTTCGCGAAAGATCCACAGAAAATAAAGCGCGATTAAGGCTGAGGAGAGATTGTAATCGATCTTGGTCCAGAATTACTTGGAGAAGAAGCTGATATGCCAAGTTGTTGTATGCGGGTTTCCGATCGGTCTATGCGGTGGTCGGCCGGAACACAAGGCGGATTGAGGACGATTTGAATATTTTTGTGACTGTTGTGGTCTGAGTTACCTGGCTGATTTGGGCATCTTGCAGGTAAAAGGTGGGATGATGGGATGGTGTGAGGGAATTGGTGAGGTTGCGGGTAGTAGAAGTAGGGATTGTTGTTGGAGAAGAATTGCCTGAAAGCGGTACAAGTACATCCAGTACGTACGTAGGTACGAATAAGTGCTGGAGCGAAGCAGTGCTGGCGCAGGGTGTATTTGTATTCATAAGTAAGTTGTGCAGAGAAAGGGCATGTGGTAGCGGATGTTTCGTCCACCGAAGAAACAAAGACACTCACGATCTGAAGCTAGGCCGTTCTTGCATTGTTATTGTCGTTGGAGGTTCTATTGTGTTTTCAGGAGGGCGAGTCCAGCCGACCTTACCCCCCCTGTCAAGATCTGATCTCGCTAGCGAACTCCCTCATTTTCGTCTTTGGTCATCACTCCTTTTTGGCAATCGGCTGTATTGTGGCATTCCAATCAGCTTGATAGTTCTCCAGGTACTTCTACTTCTATTCATAATTGATTTCCTTATTTTTATCAATGGTTTGCTGTCTTGTTTGTGGTGATCCAAAATTCGAAGAAATTCTTCTTGGACGTTAGATATCAAAACGGGTAGGCTTCGTGCCGCAACGCCCTTCCCTGTAAGCGGCAACTAGCTATGTTTCGGAGTTAAAACTGACAGACATGAAAACCGATGGGTTCCAGATGTAATCACTAGAGCATAATATGGGAAACCTTTGGCTTTTCGTGAAGGACAATATTCAGCATTCAGATATTGTAGTAAAGTCGAGTACGTCCTGCAGCTTACGACATCAAAGTAAACTTATCTCCTGACTAGGTGCGTCGCCAGGGTGATCCACGTCGATTCCGACCCGCTGAACGAATGACTTCCCAGTCTCCCGAATCTCTGGGCCAAGGCTAGAAAAGGCAACATTTACCGACCACCGAAAAAACTGCGCCCCGACGCAAAGCGGCATGCGCTTCAAGAAGTGAATATCGCAATTTTGACACAGCCCAATTCAGCCAATTCCCTCCGAAGGAAAAACACCTTCTATCTTTGCAAAATGGCCTCAAGCACTGCTCACTTTCATTTTCTCATTCTGGAGCTTGAATGACCTTAATTGCTACCAGTTTCTCCATCTTCTTCAGCAAGAACAAAGGTCCAGGTTCTTGACGGTTTGAGTCTCCTAGTATATTGAAGTCGAAACCTGGAGAAGCTGGAGCTGAAGCTGGGAAACAGTGGCAAACCTAAGGCCGCAAGACACTCATGATACTATCATGGCTGTTAGTATGCCCTTTTGGGGGAAGGATCATTATGTGAAGGATGAGGGGGTGAAAAGCGAAAATACCTACTATTCACTTGTGGTGAATGCCCATTAACCTATGAGCTGGATTACATAAGTGACATCAAGATTAGATAAGAAGCAGTTGAATTGTGCATTGTATTACATTTGTTCAACTCAAGTATCTGTTTCTCAAGAATTAATTTTTGATCACGCAGAATACCAGAATACGCCTGGAAGTAGTTTGCTAGCAATTGAATCAAGCAATCATTGCTGGAAGTATATAAGTAGCCATTTGCTGCAATTCCCGTTTACAACCCCGCAAGCATCTGTTATTACTTGCGCATGGAGCAAGCTGAGTCCATTATGAGGTAGGCATCCTCATATACCTAGGCCAGAGGACCTCCAGCTGGACGGGAGGCCAGGTAATACACGTGATGAGCACGTGACGACTATCACTTGATGATTCTCTTAGAGATACGTGTATCAAAAAAGTACCTTATTCTTGATACCCCTACAATAATATAAATCATATTTTAATGGACCACGATAACAAACATTGCACGCCTCAATTCAGGTGGAAAATGACGGGAAAGTCTCAACGTCAACAGCTTCCAGGCCAACGCCAAGCCAAGCACAACCCCTGTAGCTCACAGCTCAGACTTTCGCCTCTTGTTCGGAGATAGAAATTTTCCAAGATATGAGAGCTCCAGCTTTTGTTCATCAGATCAACACACAATTCCTGTACCAACATCAATTGCGCTCGGCCTGAATCTCCAATTCCTTCTTCTGTACGGATACTCATAATTCAATTGTACATTAAAGAGGGACTTTCTCGCTCTTCCCGGTTCCCTTGATCAACAAACAAGCTTCAAAGCTCTTCCAGGTACGTAGCTAGCTAGCTATAGCTACCCTTTACTACTCGTACACACCATCCCTCCATCACCACCACCACCACCATCACACGATGCGATGCTGCAGGCAGAAGCTCTGTTCGCCCAAGGCGAGAGCTCTTTCGTGATCGGTTGCATAACGTGGTGGGAACACTCGCTCAGGAAAGGCCGGATGAGGTCGGATTGGGGCACATGCAGGCTATGGAGGCATACCATGCCACACGCTCATGCTCTGCAAGAAGTTGGAGGATTGGCTCTGCCCTGCTCTCATGAGGTCGTTCAGGACAAATCAATGACCTCTGACGAGTTTTACACGGCCAGACCAGATCCTCTTCTGAATGAGCGAATTTGGGCTGAAGAGGGGTAGATTCTCAAGTGGCTTTGAAGTGTGCTGAAGAGGCGTACTTGGTGCTTGTACCTATTACTGGTACTTTATACATACTGAGTACCTCCGTACTTGGGCCTGAAGCACGACATCGGCATAAGCTACGCCTCGTCAGCACTCACTTCCAAGCTTGTTTTTCCTTGCCCGTCACCTTGACTCTGCTCTGCCCCTCGCCCCCCTCACCCTCACCCTCCCTCTCTCTCTCCCCCTCCTGCGAGCATCAGCATACCGACCTCACCCTCGCCCCTCAACAACCCCTCATTCACCATGATGATGAGGAGCAGCAGCCGCAGCCCCCCGTCTTTCTCTCCACCCCATCGGCGCTTTTAATTCGTCCTTTCCGACCCAACTCAGCCAACATTCGGGTTTTGCGCTAACACTAAAGCGGACTAGCTCAAACATGGCGGGGAGACTCTTCAGAAATACACCCCACTTCCATTTCCCCTCCTCCATCGCAAAATCCTTCACACAACAACACACAAGACAATTCCACGCATCAACCGCAAACATGACCATCAAGACGTAAGGTTTACACTCCATTGTCCTCTCTCTCTCCAGCTAACCTTTCTAGTTACTTCGAAGTTACATGGGAGGGCCCCGTTCTGGAGAACGGAAAGCCAACTTCCAAGGTTGCAGGTAAGCAAGCAAAATCCACTTCAGCTTCTTCCACTTTGATCATGGAGCATCAATTCCATCACAGCAACTACCTATACATCATTGCTGCAATAGCATTGGGCTTTAGTCTTCCCCAGTAGCTTTGTACTTGCTTGATGGTTGCAGTCTCGAGTCTCGTCAAGCTGCCGTCATTAGCCTCGTTACTCAAGCCATCCAATTCACCATCATAAGCTAACACATTCACCCTACAGAGCAGTCAGGACGCATCAACTTCAATCTTTACGATGACGTAGTCCCAAAGACCGCCGAGAACTTCCGTGCTCTTTGCACTGGTGAGAAGGGATTCGGATATGCTGGATCTTCCTTCCACCGCATCATCCCTCAGTTCATGCTTCAGGGTGGTGACTTCACCCGTGGCAACGTACGTCTCGACAATTCAAACATCCACAATTAGATACTGATGGCAATATAGGGTACCGGTGGAAAGTCCATCTACGGTGAGAAGTTCGCCGATGAGAACTTCATCAAGTCCCACACCAAGCCAGGACTCCTCTCCATGGCCAACGCCGGACCAAACACGTAAGCTGTACAGATCCCATCTTCTCATTCCACCCTCTAACATACAACAGCAACGGATCCCAATTCTTCGTTACCACCGTCGTCACCAGCTGGCTCGATGGCAAGCACGTCGTCTTCGGCGAGGTTGCTGACGAGCAATCTTTGAACGTTGTCAAGGCTCTCGAGGCCACTGGCAGTGGAAGCGGAAAGGTCAACTACAACAAGAAGCCAACAATTGTTAAATCTGGACAGGCATAAATTAGTTGCATTGGCAGTTGATCTGGTGAGCCATGTGAAAAGCGTTTCTTGAATCTCTATCGAGATGCTTTGAGTAGGGTGAGGGACCAGGGGACGAAAAATTCATGATGAACAGCAATTTTACTACTTTGCAGCCCCATTGATTACTATAAGCCACTGTCCTGTGATATGCCTGTGATTGTATTGTCCTATTTCTAGTAACATCACTGAAAAATTCCCCATGCCCAAATTACAAGTCGCTGGTATTTTGCAAAGCCTTTTGGTATCACCCCCCAAACTCCCGTGCCATTGACGCTATGCAGTCGAAATCAAAATCTAATCGTCCCATCACCTACTCGAGCCATTCCTGGAGATATTGACAGCTGCTAGGTGCCACCGGGCCTCCCTCTTCGCAGACGTCAAAGACAGGGCAACGACCACAAGGTGCCTCGTTGTAGACACTCGCGACATCAATTCTCTCTTCCTTTCGCAACGCCTTTCTTGTGGCCTTGTATCCAATCTTTGTACCACTTACCACTTGTTCAACGTCGCCATCAAGAATCATAATGTCGAGTACTTGTTTGATCTCCTTTTTCTCCAGAACGGTATCCTTGGTGACGCCCAGTTGGTAAACGTACTGTGTGATCCGCTCAACAGATGGGTACCCATCGAAATTGGCGGGCATCGATAGGAGGCTTTCGTATTTCCTGATGCGCTGCGCCTTTTCGCTATCTTCGATATCTACATCCTGTGTTTTGCCTTTGGGTGGTGGGTAAGGCACGCTTCTTTTAATCGTCTTTTTCGGTGAGCGTCGAGCTTTTTCTTTGGAAGGGTAGAAGCTGCGCTCTTTGAGAAAGTTGAGAATGACACTACAGATACCTTCGACGAAAGCCGTGTCTAGATCGCCATCCGAGTGCCATGCGCCACCAATAACGCGCTCGCTGGCCTTGGTCGCAATCTTGATCCAGATAACGTGTGTCTTGTGCTCGACAGAGTTCAGCCGTTTGATGTACTTGTTCTTGAGTTTTTCGATGATTTTGTTGACGAGGACATCGTGGATTTGAGATCGGTTTTTGATGTTTCGCTGCCAGATTCCTTCGTTGCCGGCTTCGTCGATCAATTGATATACAATCTCATACTCCTTTCCTATCCGGGCGATCTTTCGATAGCTAAACGCAAAAGAATCATCAGCCTGGCTTTCTTCGATTGATTGAAAGTGCTCTCGTCTTCGCCATTGAGATTCACTTACGTTTCAGCTTCGGCTGTACTGCGAATGCGCCAACCCATCCCATCGATATCTTGGACTACCTTGAATCGTCGGTCGTCTATTAGGTATTGTATGGTCGCAAGGAGTTTGTTGAGCTGTTCTCCATCGCTGTCCGATTGCTCGTCGCCGAATAATCTGTTCAAGAGTTCGTCCTGTCGAAAGATCATTTCCTTTCCAATGCTGTCATCGTCCGCGTCGATTTTGTCCACACAGTACTGGTACAAGTCCTCTGCCTGTGGATTGGTAGGCTCCTTAGCTGCCTTGGGCGCCTTGGGCGCCTTGGGTGCAGTTTGACTGCTGGAAGCCATCGCGATTGAGGGTTGATTGTTGTCGCGAATGAGGGGTTGGTGATGTTTTCGTGCTACCGGCGGGTGTTTAGGATTGACATCTAGGTCGACGGATGTGCTACGCTGCACGGCAGAAGATGTTGTGGTTGTGAAGGTGGTGGTGAATGACTCGATGTGGTGTTGGTGGAAATTTTTGGTTTTTACAGGCGAGGCTACAGCCGCGGGACAGGGTAGGTAGATAGGAGGGGAGCGAGGGGTCTTTGGGATGTACGAGTAAGTGCGGAGGGTTAAGGTGGCATTGGATAGCTCCCTGCCCAGGTACTTTTAAAGCTCTCGTATCAATTTATGGGTTGGTTTCAGTGAGTTTTTTTTAGAAGATCGATTGATATATTTGACATTGTAGCGCCATTATTAGGGTGAATGATCGCATAGGTAGTTAACTAGTACTTATCTAGGTTATACCACTCTCCCATACGAGCTGTTTTCTATTGGGGGATGCCGGTCGGATGCGATACCTACTGTAACGAGCAAGCTGCCTCACCTGCTTGCCGAGTAGCGTAGGTCACTTCTGCCGGGAATCACAGATCACAGAGGACTCAGTACCTACCTCTCGCAATGCTATGCAATGAACACGAAGCTTTATCCAGAGATCGAGTACCAGGTACGGAGACTCCGTGGCCAATGCAGCTCGAGACAGCTCGAGACAGATGATTGTGAGCTCTATCGGGGTCTTGAATCGCCATGAAGGCTAGCGGGTTGGCTGTTGGCTGTTGGCATGAGAGCATCGCGCTGGGAAGTCTTTGCTCAGGCGATGCTGCAATAATGCTGCCACTCTGCCGCCGGAAAGAAGGGAGGGCTCGCATCGCAGCCAATCCGAACCAGTGCGAGCTCGAGTGGCAGCTGGAGTGCTTGGGAACCTACTCGAGTACTGGACCTAGGTCTCCTTCTGCAGCTTGCTTCAGACGATCCGATCTGCCAGTGCAGGTTCAGGTGTACTGGTAGGTTACGGTAGGTCTTCAGCCGGATCAGCTCAGCTCCTCTTTTTGCCTCTTCTCTTTGGCCCCAAGTAGGTATAGGCGTGGGATAGGCGTGCTAGGGGCTCTCCCTAGGTAGGGTGGGAGCCAGAAGCCGTACTCGAGCCATAGCCCATTGTTGAAGCTAAGTGCCGTACCGTACGAGGGCAGACAACAATGAATGATTGCTACTAGTACTCGAGTACGGCCATTGTGAGGCCTCCCCCTTCCCAATCCCTTCCCTTCCCCTTCCCTTCCCTTCTCTTCAGGCCAGGTATTCTAGCTTTCTCCCGAGGTCTGAAAGCGAATGAAAACTGCGCATTGAGCTCTGGTCCCCCCCGTCGCAAGACAGGCTTAGACAGCTCCCAGCTCCAGGAGTCCCCTCGTTGCTCTCTGCTGCCCCTCTCCCGCACGCATTCTCTCGGCCCTGGAACACAGTCCGAAACGAGCTGCCAACCATAGCTTCCACACATCGCTTCACCCTCACACACCTACACCTTACTCGCTACTCGGGATGACCCAAGTCAGTACCTACACCTAACACCTAATCTGCTACTGCTCCCAGTACACCCTGCCGAAAGCGAAAAGCTTCATTCCACCGCCTATACCTTATCCCTCCATCCCAACCTCCCTCGAAGCACGACGTTCCCTTACGAAGTTACGATATCCGTTGCGCTGCGCTGCACATCTTCGTCGGCTTCGCGATTGCTCCGTACCCCTCGATCGAGCTCCCGTGCGTGCGATTGCGATACGACCACCACTATCTAATCTAGGGCATGGTGGGGTCCCAGACAACCTCAACGTTGATGACCATGCCTCCGCGATCCTCATTAACCTCGTCCTTTTCTGTCTCGGACGCCAATAATGAAGTGGTGTGTCCATTGCGAAATCAAGATGGCTCCAGCTGTCGCAAACGTTGCCTCGGCGTGAGTGCCTCTACTCTGCGCCGGCCCCTCATGGGGCCGGCAGCTCTACTTCTCTCTGCTTTTCCCCAGTGCAATTGTAGTAACATCGGCTTTGGATGCGCAGGAAAAGCGATATCGTTCGATGCAAGAGCACATACGACGGGCTCATCCCGAGCACTACATTTCGAAGCTCCCAGCAACTGAAGAGAGCTTTCAGCTCATGATCAATACCCCGCCATCCGAACGACCTCCTCCCCCAAGCTCCAATCTCGGCCCACACAGTATGAGCTCCATTGATCGTAATAAAACCATAACTGACAGCATTTAGGTTACGGGAACGACCGACTTAGTTATTATACTGATGATTCAAGTCGCAACACCCCCACCAGAAACCTCGATGATAACCAGTCGAGTTCCATGCTTCCAGCCGCTAGTGCCGCGGCCGCCCTAGCCCAACTACATGCTCATAAATTGGAACCAGACTGGGAATCAGAGACGGTGCGTTATCTCAGTCACGATAAAATAGACGTCTTGTCACTTATCAATCGCTCACAGGACTGGATGTCTGACACGGAGGCGCACAAACAAGCCATGCGCCGCTCCATTGAGTTACCTCCTTTACATAACAATCATATTGAGCCTACGAGTGAACCCTACTCTCATCTCAACCCACATCGACGAAGAGAGCTTTTGCCTTCTATCTTGAATAATTCACCCCCGGGTAGATCATCTACCTTGCCGCCAATTCATCGGCCAGGGGCCAATAGGCCAAGAAAACAGTCATTATCAAAGCGTGCAAGAGAGCCTCAACATAAGAGGCAAAAGTCGCGTGAAAACGCTGCACATTTAAGGCGAATGAGTTATGACAGGAAAGCATTCTCAGCTGAACCTTCAAGTGGATTGTCCGCCGCATATGGCAAAAGATGGGAGGATTTGATCGATGCCGCTACTTCAGCGACCGAGGATGCTGATGAAGATAGAACACCAGTGAGTTTGTCTTCGTCGAATCCTGATGCATGGTACTAATTAAACAGGTTCCTCCGTCCCCAGTTTCAGTTAATCGTGCATCACTACCGCCCTTCTCGGCGTCCCAATTTCAAGGATATCAAGCGTCCCCTCTTCAGCAAGCTTTGACTCCACCGTCATACATTCCAGATGCACCAGAACCCTTTCCATCCGTTGAAAGTGGAGAGAGTGGAGATATGTTCCACATTGACAATCGTGGTCTCTCTGATTCGTCACCGAGTTTCTCCTCCCAAAATATCCAGATATATTGCGCTGCGTGTCAGGGTGTATCTCCGTTGAAAGAGTCGTACGCTTGCACCGAGTGTATCTGTGGAATTTGCCAGGCATGTGTCGATGTGCTTATGGCTGAACAAGGTGCTCGAAGGAAGTGTCCTAAGTGCGCCACGATTGGAGGGCGGTTTAAGCCCTTTCAATTGGATATCAGATGATGCAACGAGCGTCCAGATCAAAGGAACAATTCTTCTAGCTAATCTTTTTTATTTGGGTTTTTTCAAACATATAGAGGCGTATCAGGGTGCCGGCGTTCTTCTTTTGCTATCTATTATCACCTGATATAGTTATATCCTGCAAGAATGTTTGGGAAGGGAATGTGGGGTTTTTTGATTTTCTTCTTTTTTTTTTTTTTTTGGATATATATATATATATATATCGGCATATAGCAGCTGGACGCTATTCTTGTGCTTTTTTTGGGAGGTTTTGGCTATCTGATTTAGCTATCCATTCGTAGGCTGGTTATCTCGTGGGAATCGGAATTGGAATTAAGGAATTGGGATATTGGGATATTGGGAATTAGGTGCGTGTTGTGTTTATAGTTACTTGAATAGGACTATCTATCCATCTTCGTTTTTTTTTTTATGTAATGGACGTTTTTATATACGTTATATAGAATTATTTGTGCTCTCTGCTCTTCTTGGGATTTTATGGGTGAAGTAAAGTAAGTGTGTGGTTTGTTTTGTTGGTGTGAGGTTTGGAGTGGCAGTACTAGTAGAGTTGAATTGTCGTTTGGGTTTGGGGGTGTTGGTTTTGGTTTTGGTTGGGGAGGGGTTTTTGTTCTGTTCTTGGGTGCTTGGTGGGTAAGTAGGTAAGTGTGTTTATATACTGGTTGGTGCGCCTTTTCAACTATATACTACGCCATCGCACGTAGTCTGTTAATGCAAGTTTTGGGTACAAGCATCTTCAAGCACTTTACAAGGGGTTTTACGACATTTCTAGGTAAGCAAGGAAGGCTCTCTGGTATGGTTTTGCTGAAATGATGGGGATTCCTTTACTCGTTACTTGTTACATGAATGTAGGGAGAAGGATGGTTAGGTCTTCTAGGGGAGTAGGGGAGTAGGGGAGTAGGGGAGTAGGGGAGAGATATCGTGGAGGTAGGTAGGTACTCTTGATGATGGGAGTGTTGGATATGAATGGGAAAAATGGGAAGAAGGGGGTTTTTTTGAGGTAGGAGGGTGAGATGGAGGTGAGAGGGGAGATGGTGATATTGGCTTGTGATGTGGGGGATGAGGTAGTTGTTTGTGGGAGGTTTGGGAGGTTTGGGAAGAGGAGAGGGATAGGGGGAGGTGGAGGGAAGTGTGTATAAGTAGATATATATAAGATTATAAATATATACATGTTTATTATTTCTAGGGCTTTCTAAGTTGATGTCATGTTATAAATTTATAATAAGTCTATCTACTCCCAAGAATCAGGGTTCGAGCCTAACTAACAAGTATTACAGCGTACAACAGCCACAACAAAACAAGCATAAAGCCAAAGAATTCCCTACGAAAAGAGGGACTGATCTAAGATAAGATCATATATCAACTATGTAAAGCTTGTTAAATAATAAGTACGTGGGAGAGCTCGAGCTCGAGTTTATATACTAAACACCTATACGTAGAGAATAAGCGAGTAAACGCGGGCCTATAGTAGGTCTAGAACGTATCTTATGTTTTAGGGATGTTTGTAGTTTATTTATTGATTGGTTGGTTTCTGGGGTTTGATTTGAATTTTGAATTGATTGAGGTATTTCTTTGACTCTTGAGGGTATAAGGGGATGGAAATGTGGAGTTGGAGGAGTTGAAGGGGTTGGGTTTTTTGATGTCTTTTGAGGGAATTTGGGAAATGAGGGGGTTAGGTGATTAGGTAGGTTGCTTTTCTATGGGTGAGAGGCTTGATTTGATAAGGTTGTTATGTTTAGTTGTATTCGCTTTACCGTTTATATACATGCTTTTATGGACGGCGTTACCACTGAAGGGATGGTGAAATGATGACTCAGTTTGGTGTATGGTATATACTGGGTACAAATTTGTTTACCTAAGTTGATGCTTCGCTTTTTTACCAGCTGATTGTTTTTCATTTTGGACGTTAAAACTGTATGTTTCTATTACTGAGAAGCTTGTGATACCTGACTACTCGAGGCCTAGCTAGGTAATAATAGGGACAGTAAGGGATAGTAGAATCTCTGTTAGCGCCTTAGGGTAGCTTTGCTGAAGCTTTAAGATATAATTATTCCAGAACCTTGATTCGCTTCTCCAGGACTGTTTTACTTGAATTGTCGTAAAGAGAACCATGCTTATATATCCGACGAAAGCGCAAGGTTTACTACTATTCTAATGATACTCTCGTACGAGCCCGTAGATTTCCTAGATATCTTGAGCTAGAGCCGTCAAAAGTAAGATGGAACGATCAACTGTCAGAAAACCGTCAGAAAATCAACTGACAACCCAACCTTCGTTATCGAAAACTGGGTCCGTAAGCTCAATCTCACCAATAAGCGAGCCCCTTTGCAGAAAAAGACCCTCAAGACTCCACCTTCAACCCCTGCTCAACAACCATACCCAAACAGGAATACAATCTCCTGCACGCCATCAGCAACTAACGAAAAGTGGAATACAATCTCACTTATAACTTTCTTCACGCCGCCAGCCCTTTCCAGGTGTATTCATTCTCAGTTTGCTCTTTGCTCTCAATTACCCTCTGCTTCGAACTTGATCCCGGTATCACTCTCGTACTATATTTTGAAAGTACATATTGTTGCTTGGCTGCCTGGCGGAAATGAATTTCGTGGTATCGACTGGTCCGGTGGAGAAGCATAATGCAGAGGTGCGCAAGCTGATTCGGACGCATGTCATGCTGGGCAAGAACAGGGGGAGAGTGCTCCCTCCTCGAAAGAAGAAGAATAAGGTCGCGGTGGCGTCTTTAAGCGAAAATTCCCTTTCTGGATCGGTCACTACCCCTCGAAATTTCGGTTCGGATCTATGTGCTGTGAGATTTGCTGATACGGTGACACCTGAGGCTATCACTTCGATACTACGCTGTAAGTACTCTCCCCTGGGGTGCTTATACGAGAAGGGCTCTAAACATCTCATCCGATAGTTTCTTCTATCATCAAGGGGATTCTGTACCCGCTGGAGAAATGCATCTTCTTCGACCGAAGAGCCGATGTGTGGGTCACACCCTTAGCGACGGATCCCGCCTACCTGCACATCGTAATCTTCAGTTCACAATACTACTTCAACAATATCCTCCCCAAGCAAAGCGGGTACGGAACCATCACCTTCCGACGCTCAACCCATCTCACGAAATCCGTCAAGCTTCTCCGTGACAGACTTGCGGATGGCGAGGGGGTGGAGAAGATTTCGAATAGCACCACGGCTGTTATCATGTCTTTAGCCGGCCACGCATTTATGATGGGCGATATGAAGAGTGCGAGGAATCATATTGAGGGATTGTATAAAGTGTTTGCTTTGAGGGGAGGTGTGACTTCGTACCAGGGCGCGGCGAAGCTTCTGGTTGAGATGCTGAGGATGGATATTGGGTTGGCGCTTTATGATGGTTCGAAGGGTCTATTCTTTGACAGGGAGCCTTTGATATCCTTTCCTAATCTTTCATTGCTCCTCCCACTCGACTTTGAAATCCTTCGAAACCCAATTGTTTTCTCAAATGGACTTGATCCCAAGCTCGCGGGGATTTGGAACGTCCTTGCGCAATTCTGTGCAGTCGTCAATCTCGCACTGGAGTCCAGCCAATTCATCACTTCGGAAACATACTTGGAGACCATGGCATCGACGTTATACCGCCTCCTCGATATGCGTTTTGATCCCTGGTCTTGGGATGAGGCAGTGCGACTTGGCCTGCTTGCGTTTTCTGCGGGCGTTCTTTTGCAGTGGAGACAAATGGGCGTAAGGTATTCTCACTTTACTAATCTTTTTAGGACTTGTCTGGAAGATATTTCGAGCTTGGATGTTTCGCCTGAGCTGATGATTTGGCTTTTGATGGTGGGTGCAGTGGGCGTGTTTGATGGTAGTGATGATGTGTGGCTGATGCCTTTGTTGCGTTCTCAAAGTGAGATTTGTGGACTTCGTTCGTGGGGTGAGATGAAGATTCTGTTGGAGTCATTTTTGTGGGTTGGTTGGGTATTTGATGAACCTGGCAGGAGGATATTTGGTTCGATGAACGATGATTTGGCATGTTGATTGACTGATATCTTTGGGTCTGAGTAGTGGTGTGGTTTATTCTCTAATTACTGAGTTGAATAAATAGAAATGTTACAACTCAATTGACTCAATGACGCCGTCTAAGAACTTGAGTTGCAAATTTCCAGCACATTCAAGAGTCACCCCCCTAGGGTTCGTTCATAGATCTTAATCAATAATAATTGAAACAACATGTCTCTAAATAGAAGAGTTCAACACTGTGACCAGCGAGTAAAGCTTACTAAGAGGGATAACGAATCTTGGTAGTAGCCCAACGAACCAATGGAGAACTTCAGAGTAGAAAACAAATGCATCGCTAATTTTCTTGGTATCCGCTTGATTTTATAAAAGGTAGCCTAGTTCCTCTTGTCTTCTCTCTCTCCCAAAAGACCAGCCGTTTTTCCTTACCACTTCAAATGCCAAACATTTCCTTAACCTGTCTATAGGTATCTTCTGGATTCTTAACAGAGTGACCAATCGTTCTTGGATCCGAGTAAAGCTCATAATCATTTCCTCCCTGCGCCGTCTTGTCTCCAAAGAAGTGGATAGTAGTGTATTCAATTCCACCAGGTTTCTTCGCCTCGGCCTCGAGATGATTCAAGCAGAATCTCTTATCCCATCCATTAGGGAAGACATCAAAGGAAATCTGACCACCAATAGAGAATCTTCATGATATTAGTCCAGCACCAACAAAATTTCGAAACATAAAACTCACGTTAATCCATAATCCGCGAATTTCTCCCTCAAAATCCCCACCAACGTCTCCCGAATCTTATGCTCCTCATCATATTTCTGGTACTCATTTCTCTCCACCACACTTGCATTACGTCCAATAGGACTAATATTAATCATCCCATTGCGGAACTCCATAAACGTCCCCCGCTTGATAGGAATATCCAAATCCGCAATATAATGCAGCACAAACTTCACCAACTCCTTGTACTTGTCCTCCCCAAGCCATTTTATGAACGACGTCGACGCTAATGGGACACCCGATTTGTAGGCTGTGAGGCCGTTTTCTGAAAAGCAGAAGTCGAACATGGTGGTAACGGGGATGGAGGAGGTGCCGAGCTGTTCTTGCTGTTTTGCGAGGTCGGATCCGCCGACGAACCCGATTGCTACTTTCTGGCGCAGGGCGTGCAGGAGTTGGAGCATTTCTGGGGTTGCTGACTGAGGGAGATGTTAGCTGGATTCATTTGGGGAGCTTGAGGAGGATCTCGTACACGGCGGGGGATGGTGAGGGTTTCGTCGACGTCAAAGAGGACGATGGTGTTGGCCATAGGCCGTTGGTCAAGTGGTGGGTAATCTGCCATCTTGACTTTTTGCTGAATGAATGTGAGAAGGAGAATTGAAGTATGGAAGTTTAGCGGTCTGTTGTGGTGTTTTGAGGAGCTTGAAGGAGCAAGTGCATGGTTGTCATCAAGCCCCTCCAATGAGATGCATGAAGACCCCACACAGTATTGTAACCCCGCGCCTACACGTGATGAAATTTCTTGCAATTTTCCAAAGTGGCAATGAGTTGTTGTAAAGTTTCTAGATTAATACACAAAATTGCTCTGGATATTTTTTGTCTGATTGTTGTGATTTTGGGAAGATTCCCTGGTCGAGATAAAGGTTGGGGTGGACAGAAACCCCAGTAGTATATTTTATCACTCCCTTGTTTTTCCTCCTTTCTAGCTTGATGTAAATAAATAACCTGAATATTTTAGGACAATTGGTTTAGCTCTCCATGGTTTTTCAATTGAATCAATTCTTCAAAATCCCTAGAGCAAGTGAGCTCTATAACGTCAGTTGCAACAATAAGTGCTTCCCTCGATGCCATTTCTACATAGCCTATTCTCTCAGCCAAGAACATGGAGACCAATACAAGCAGGTATTTTCTGCCACTGCAGGCAGGTCCAACAGTTATCCAACAAGCAAAAACCCCTGGAGTTCGCTACCTTTACTTCAATCGTGATTCATGACACGTTCTCGAAAGCTAGGCATTCAATTTTTGAAAAAGGTATACGGCAACGAAACAACGGATTGAATCCTCTCTATAGGCGAACCGCCGCTAATCTATATTCTAATTTTGGGCGCTACTGAGTGGATTTATGGAATGCTTTTGGTATATCCAGTTAATTTTCCCAATCCAACTCAATCCTCTTCAACAACAACGCCCCATGGATGATCAACATTACCATATTTAATGTCCATAAGCCAGGTCTTCAGAGCTCCAGCAAAATAACCAGTTTCACCACCTCCCATTGGAATAGAAAACTCTTCCTCTTGAAAGTTGATCGCGGAAACTGGTGTAATGAAGTACTTGGAATATCGTTAGAAGACCCAACAAAAATATAATTTGGAGAAGGCTAAACTCACAGCAGTCCCAGAAACAAATGCCTCAACGATGCGGTTCTCGTTCTTCGCCTCGACAACCTCAGCCATGGTGAACGTTCTCTCTACGACCTCAAGCGGCTTGATATTGGAATCGAGATACTCGGATCCGGCTATGAATCTCTCGCGTGCCAATTCAAGAACACTTCTTCTGGTTACCCCGTCGAGAATGATCTTGTCATCCAGAGGAGCGGTGATGAGCTGCATTTTCCCTTCTTTCGTCGTCCAGATGATGAAGAAATTCGAAGCTCCTGCCTCGGTGACCTTGTTTTTATCGTCAATACAAGTTCAACATCAATACTCGTAATTGACGAACCTGGAAATCTGGACCAAACAGCCATAAGATTTGATCATATCCCTTCTTACGACCCTCTGTACTAGCAACAAATGACGGTCCGTAATTGGCTCCAACCTTGGCATATCCAAAACCACCTGGTGACAATCATCAGCATAGCTATGAAGTTTTATAACACTCTACTTACCAGGCCACGCTCGGGTATCATTCTTGGATGCCAAAAGCTTCAGTCCCGGAGCCTTCTTATCTGTGGATGGGTTCCATCCTGTAGATAGATCCGGCCATGGTACCGCGATAACAAACAACAAAACTTCAGGTGGAGCAGATACACCGAGTTGCTCTCCATTACCGATCACAGCAGGACGAAGATAGAGAAAATTTCCTGGCTCGGATTTCGGAAGCCATTCTAAACAAGCATTAGTTTTTTCCAGGTGCAAAACTCGAGTCTTGAATACATACTAGCACCATCGATTTTCATCAACGCTTTGAGTAATTTCTCCAGCTCTAATGGGTTGAATATTGGTAGGGATACGCGAGCGGAACTGGTAACCAATCTGGCGCAATTTCTATCCGGGCGAAAAAGTCGAAGTTTACCATCGTATCCACGATAGATTTTCATACCCTCGAAACATTGAGTGGCATAATGGAGACATGAGGCTGTTGGCATGATAGTCAAAGGTCCATATGGAACAATTTTTGGTGTACCCCATCCTTTCCCCTCGAGCCAGGTTACCGTGAGCACTGAAGAAGGTAAGTAAAGCTCAATTCATTTCTGCAGGTCATTCCAGGGCTTGGTGTGTATGGCAAGAGTTTATCCACAATTACTTACTATGATCAGTGCATTCTTTGCAACCTGAAAAGATATATTAGCATATATTTTTCTCGATAGATAGAAGTAAGGGGATGTAAGTGTGAATAGACCATCGCCCAAGTCGGCGTGTAGAATGGGGAGAGATGGAAAATTGCATACTCCAGACCCCTGCACTATTGAGCTCAGGAACTTTTCGAGGTGACTTTGTAAGTTCAATTGTCAATTTTGAGGCATCTAGATCCTGCATAGCTGGAATCTTTTGTGCCTCGACACCGGATTGGGTGAGGTGGTCGACTGTCTCGACACTCATAGTGGCGGTGTGAGATGGAGAAAACTAGTGCAATTCACTTCGGTTTTTTTGGCCGTGATAACACAATTCAATCTTCGAAGCAAAAGCGAAATCCTTTATCAATGAATTAGTATTTCTAGCCTTTTAGATCAAGAGGTAGTTTCGACTTACAAACGAAGTACGTGGCGCCGAGAGGAAGTGGATATGATGGAAACGAATACCCAGTTTTGGACGACGGGAACCTTAAGAAAGGGCCACTAGCGTTGTATCACGCTAGCGCTCTGATATGGCCTTGGCCCAAAAATGTGTGCAATTGGCAAATTAGAGAATTTTTGAATCACTCGAGAAGATGAGATTACATTTAATTTGCCGGAAGTCTACGAGCTGATAGTGGCCAATCTTTTAGAGTGAGTCAAGTGGAGCTCCCGACATGCTAGGAATGGGGCTACTCTAATAGACTAGTTGGCGTCCATACCCGTGGGTTAGGTTCGTCCTATCACTTCGATACCCACAGCCTCCAGTAAACACCACTCAAGCTTTCTGATCTGCAAAGCAAGTGTTGTCGCACTAAAATGTGTGTATGTGTAACAGGGTTTAAGTATCCGATGGAAGCACAAGAAACCCTAGGTACCGAGGGTCGGGTACACCTAATTATTTCAAAATCACGTGAAAGCTCCTGGCCTCGAGACTTCATTCTTACTTGATTACGATACTTTCGGCATTCCAGGTTGCGACTGTTTTGCAGTCTTACGGGCCGGTGTCGGGGAACCAACGTCCGAAGAGGTTATGTCGATTACATCTCCAACTTCACAACATCGAAGCTAACATCGAAGCGAGAACAACAACTCCAAGATGGATTCTCAAATAGTTTCAGGTGGTGAGTAAAACATATTAGAAATAAAGATAATCTCATATCTCTCATGAATTTTTTCAGAAGCTAACAAATCCCATAGGTTTCCTGTTGAAATACTACGCAGCACGCCATAGTCTCGGACATTATCGTTCCTTCGGCGTCACTGGAATCTACCATTTCCCCCCTTGTAGACTCGCTTCTCACTCTCGCTTCACAGAGATATTGAAATTTGCACTTTCAAAAACCATCACTCGTCACTCAACACTCTCATTTGGGGTAGTAGAGCGACTCAAAAACGTAGATGCACACTTCTACCGGCAAAGAGAAATCAATTTCGAAGATGTCGTTGAATTTCGGCCATCCACCGCTGTTGAAAAGGAGGAAGATGAAGTGTTAGGAACCGAGATTGGCGTTTCTCATCGTCATTGCTGGACAGAGCAAACTCGGAAACCCGGATGGAAAATCGTGGTTGTGAAGCATGAGAAGAGTTCAAAAGGGAGAGTGGATATCATATTCGTAACTCACCATGCGCTAGCCGACGGAGGAAGCGGTGGGTCTTTCCATAAGAGTCTCTATCTATACCTCTCGGAAGCAATACAACTCTCCTCCCCCTCCTCAACTTGGCCACATCAAGTCCCAGAAACAACACAACCTCCGCCCTCAATCGAAGACGCCTTCCCCTTCCCCCCTTCCGCAACTCCTCCAACCTCAACTCCAGAAGAAAACACACCAGCACCATGGGGCGCACAACCTCCCTCCCTCCCCTCTCTCGACCACGCTCTAATCCTCGCCATCCCCCCAGCTCGCCTCTCAGACATCCTCACATTCTGCCGAACCCAAAACATAACACTAACCTCCCTCCTCCACTTCCTAACCCTCACCTACCTCTCCACCACCCTCCCCGCACCAGAAGCCCCCTCCTTCAAAGCAATAACCCCCTACACAATGCGTCGCTTCACCCTCACACCCCCCACAGAAATGGTAAACCACATATCCTTCATCAGCACCCACTTCCCCATCTCCCTCACTACCTCACTCCGGGACTTGCTCCCCTCAGACGAGGATTCCGACAACGAGCGCGAGCTCTTGAAAGCCGTAGCCTCGCAATACCAACGACAAATCTACGACGAGCTCTCGTTCGTAACGCACCAACACTTCTCCCCTGCGCTCCTCACGCAATATAAGCTCGTCTCAACACTCTCCTCCGATGACTCGGTACAAGAGTACCATGAGAAAGCCATGGGGAAGAAAAGAGAGTACGCATACGAAATCTCAAACATTGGAGTCGTGCACCTCGATGCTCCTAGTTCCCAACCCTCAAAGCCCACAGGAGAAGAAACAGTTACGTTAGAACGACTAGTCTTCTCCCAATGCGCAATGGCCACTGGTCCGGCAATAGGCTGCAGCGTCGCTAGTATCGCGAATGGTCCTTTATCAATATGCTTGACCTGGCAAGAAGGGATCGTGGAGGAGGATTTTGTGCGAGGATTGAGGCGGTATATGGAGAAGAGACTAGCTGGATTTACAGCTTGATAGTCCGGGGGTCTTTCTTGAAGGCATTCATTATCTCGGTTTCCTTTCTGTTTCCTATAACACTGGTTCGTAGAAAGCAATGATAATCTTCTCGCTACGTAACTTGGCGCAGGTGTCTATCCATTTAAACGAATAAAATCAGCGAGAGAAGAGAGAAGAATTGCACATATGGATAACGGAGAAACGAACTACCTACCTAGTAGATAACAGATGCTTCCATGGAATGCTCGTAAGGTGCAAATCTCAGCTCTACATGCCGTAAGAACTGTGTATAAAACAACTACTTGTAACTTCCNATCCAAAAGCCCAAATTACTCACAAACCCTCCCTCCCATCGTTATTCACAAAGAACTCCAGTCTCAAACAATTCCAACCCCAAAACCCCAAGGATATCAACCCCCATCTCCCATCTCCCATCTCCCATCTCCCAATCACAGCCTAAAATCAACTAACAAATTTATCCCACTACTATAAGCCCTATTTGCCAGGCTGCCAGCTATTTATAAAAAGAAACTACAAGTACTACTGTACCTACTATATTACTACTGTATATTAAACCCAGCGGTTTACGTAGCAACTACCTACCTGCCTTCCTTAACAGAAGTGAGATACTTGAGAAAGCTTAAGATTCTTTGACCATTTCAACCTCTTGTACCTTTGTACTTGTGAGTATCAGACATTCTTTTCAAATCGAAAAAAATGTCTTTTGAGTCTTTCATCACATCAAAGATTAAGCGATAAAGTAATCGCCCCCTTTTCTCTTTTCTTAAACGGATTACGGTGGTGGGTATATCTCATATAGTTAAGCTGGTTAAGTCGTCATTTACAAGTCTACTTTAATCACCAAATGTATCAAAACCACACATAACACCCGCAATCGAGTCTTTCAAACAAACGTGCGCATCATGCTCATGGTCAACAACCCGAGATTCATTTAATGGAAATGAGAGGTTCAAGTACGGTACATGTAGAAATTCGCAGCTGAAGAAAACCAATCCACAATACAACAGCAACTCGGCAATATAGTGTAAAATAATTGAACAAATCAAACAAAAACGAGCCATTACTTTCAAGTTATCCTCTCAGTACAATTGCTGATGCCTCCATCCATTCCCTGGATAGGAATATGCCTCATCCAGATAATCATCGCGCTGGATGAAACCCTCATCTGTCACGAAGTTCTCATGCTCATTTTCATCTGGAAACATTTCCTCTTGGAGCACTTCTGGCCCAAGAAACCTTTCATCATAATATGCACCATCATCTCCATGTTGGAATCGAGCGCCTTCATGCCCACCCATATTCACGTCTTTCACGTCACTATCCACACCCTGGAACTGACTGGTATCGTACTGCAGGTTGTTTTGAAACGTCTCTTGAGCGTAATCCAAGTCATTGTCAAACATTTGTTCCTGATTGGCACCATCATACATACTATCGTATGATTCTCCTTCTGGATACACATCATTTTCTGAAATTTCCATACCTGTGGGTCCCATGCTTTTGTAGTCAGAGCGGCTAGGTTGATAATTATCAACCCAGGAAGGTACTGGTGATTCTGTCTCAAGGAAATTCATATTGTTGCCAGTCTGCGGTCGGATGATTTCGGGAAAGAATTGCTGAGGACGAGTGTCACTATGTTGCGCTTGCCGAATGAATAGAGCTCCCATTGATGACATATCCAACATTCTCGATGCCGGATCGAATTGATGAACCAGGCCTCCGCGTAATGGTAAGCCCCCTAGTAAAGCGGGACTGTTGATTCTGAGTGTAGATGCATTATGGTTGTTTCTAATCGTAGAATTGGAACCTCTTGATTGGTGCAAAGATTCTGCTAGAGATTGGGGAGTTGGGCCCTGGGTTGGAACGTTAACATCCGCGTGAGATCCTCCAGGATTTCGCGGATCAGAGGTACCATGTTGTTCGTCTGTGGGATTCTGGTCTGCTTGCCCAGATTTCTCCCCCTTATTTGGATGCATAGAATCATGAAGCGGCAATAGGGTACTCTGTGGCATCTGCGAAGTAGATTCTGTGGTAACTGGTTCAATAGTAGCAGGTCGGACACCCTGTTTCTCAGTAGCGATACCCTCATCCTTCGAATCCTTTTTAGATGCTGCTATAGAGACTACTGGTAAGGTAGTCGACGGTCTTTTGACTCTTGCCTTTTTTGCAATTTGCACTCGATCTAAGAGGGGTGTTTCTGGTATCACAGAAACTGATGGGGAATTTGAAGGCTTTTGGTGATCATTTGAAGAGTCTCCCTTCTGGTGCCAGCCCAATTCCCGATTGTAATGTTTCAAAACCAGGTTTTCTTGACTGTCATTTGATGTAGTTGGACGATTGCTTGAGATTCCTGAAGTACTTGAATCATGGGCGTTCAAACCCCTTGATTTTGCTTCAACGGTGTTTTCATGCTTTCGTCCATGACGGACCTTATGAAGACGCATTTCACGGCGTCGGGGACTACTCTGCGCCTGGTGGCTAGACGACACAGACGTGATATCAGCTCTTGGAGGAAAACCATTGACTTCATCATCATCATGACCGCGCTTTCTTTGTCCATCTCTCGGACCCTTCTGCCTCTTTTCGGACTGTTTTTCCTTCGTCGAGGTGTATAAATGAGTAGGAGAATTTTGTGGATACGGACGCATTTGTATTCCGGTATTTCGATAAACTCCGGTCTCCTCGATAGACTTTTGAACTGCGTATGGTATGGGACTAACTTGGCGTCGATCATAAATCCCAGCAGGCAAAACTCTCACAGGCGAAAATTGAGTTTCTGACCAGCTGACATATGTTGTTGCTTTGCCAGAGACCTTACTGGCAGCATCCGTAATTCTCTCTGCAGATACCAGGCTTGGAGGTTGTGATCCACGAATAGGTGAGGGATCTCTTTGTCTGACATATAAGGATTGCTGCATTGGAGGATGAGTTGATTCGAGTCGTGTTTGTGATGTTTCTTCTGAAAAGCCACTACCTCGATTGTTATTTACTTCCTGTAGAGGTTTCCGGTATTGGTTGAAAAAGGCAGATAGATCCTCGATATCCTCCCGTGTCTTCAGCGACTTCCGTTTCTCTTTTTCTCGACTTTTCGATTTCAAGTGTTCCATTTCGATGATTGGACGAGGGCGCTCGGATTTTTGCAGAAAGTCCATATCCGAAAACGCAAGGTCAGGTACTATTTTTTGGGATACATGAATTGCTAGCTCCATATAAAGTTCGGGTTTTATTACTTACTACCCGTATCTTTGGCAGCATCAGATGTTCGCCCATTGCCAAACAAACCTAAGCTGTATGGTGGACGAATCTAGCACTTTTAGTGTTTGGTGAGATGGATTTGATAGAGATACTCACCGTCAGACGATCATGGCCAATGTTCTTTGATGAGAAGTCTCGCATCAATTCCTCGCCATTCTTTTTAGGGTTTCGGTTATTCTTCTTTTTTGCGCGTTTGGTGGTTGTTCGTTTGTTTTCCTGTTTTTTATCTGCCTTGTGATCCTTGGCCTTTGGCGCATAGCGATCCTCTCGAGTCTTGTGGCGAGCTCTCCTTTCGAATGTGTCTTTGTGGCGCTCTCCATGTACGGAGTCTTTTGTAGAACTTGAAGTGGTTGAAGCTTTCCGACGCCTCTTGTGTGGTCGAGGCGACTGTTCCTGCTCTCTCTTCTCTCTTCCCGATTTCACCACTTGCACTTGGGGCTTTGTGTATTGAGCCTCCAGTAGCGAACTATCCGACGAGATATTGTGTTTCTCCTTGGGCTTGGGCTGTGCGTGGCTGGTATGTGCTGGGTTCTGATGGTTTTCGAGGTGCGCAAATTGTCTAGCCAGCTTCAACTCGGGCTTTGATTCTACCATTCATCAGTAACAATTATACCACCTTGAAGTAACCGACCGACCAGAGATATTAGATGGTTCTTCTAGTTGCAAATCACCCCGTCTGCTCGCAACTTCTGCATTGGTAGCTGCAAGCCATTTGTGGACGTAGTCTTTACTTTCACTCAATGCTGGTGCTGTCGCAGTTCCAATTGGCGGTGTCTCTTCATGACGTCTATGCTTATCCATCTTCTCAATTCGATCGCGTTCATCCCCCCGATGGTGATGGCGATGACGATGATTATGGCTTTCATGGTGGTGTTTTTCCTTATCTCTGCGCCGACTTTCGCTGCCACGTCTTCCGCTGTGAAGTCGCCGTTCCATGGCAATAGGGAAATACTCTGCACGAGCGAAGTTCTAATTCACAGAGTAAAGATGGCGAGATGGAGCGTTTCATATGACATAAGAAAATGTTCGATTGGTGAGAGAATCTTCGCAGAGATGGAAACCCCCAAGCTTCGATTTGTGTGGTGGTTGACCTGGTCGTGGCTTCCCAATTCGGAAGGGACGACCAAGACGACAATCTGATGAGAGACGAATGGCAAAGGGAACATTCTTGCAAGAAGATGAAAAACATACAGTTTCTCTACAGTAGAAGGTGGTTTGCTTTGTCCGTCTGGTGGTATGATAGCTATGGGGGGTCATGAACTTCGTAAAATTGCCCACCAGCGGACAAGAAAGTGGTAGTAAATCCTTTTGTATCAATTTAAATTTTAACCTACATCATTCTTGTGGCTGTTACACCAACAAAAATGTGTAACCAAAAGTCCTAGGACAATTATGTCAACTGTCCTAAAACATATGGGATATCTTCATACTACAAATAAACTTACGCCAATAGAATGAAAAAGAGTCCCTGCCACTCTCTTTGTCCACAAGGAGGTTACGTAGTAACTCTTCTGATTCCATCTAGAGAGGGATTTGGCTTGGAATATTTCCGACCCGGCTCTTCTGCTCTTCTACTCCACCGCAGTTATGCTATTGGGTCTAGGAGAAACCAGGCAACCCGGTTGTGACAATCCGATCTTTCCTATTCTCACAACTTCTCAAAATTGTGAGAATGAGAAAGATCGTAGATAGGCTGAATCTTGGCCCTCCGACCCGTCCATCTTTTATATCCTCAAGATCACCGCCCTTTTGCCGCTTTTTCTCCATTGGTTATTGGCTCTGAAATGTTCCAAAAATCATGACGTTCCTGCATTTGAACCTCGCACTTGCCTTTGCGTACATGCGTCGGCCCACCCAATCCAGATTCACAGAAATGTTGAAACAGATCTTTTGAAAATGAAATCCAACGATCGTTGGATGAGGTGACGAAGGAACCAAGTAGCGGTGTGGATCGCAGCCCTATGCGGTGCCTGGTATGGAATGATCCACCCATGGTTTCCATTGGACTCAGAGAAAGCACATGATTTTGCTATGCTGCGAGTCAAGCTGTGAGAGGCGAGCTGTCAGAAGTGTGAAATGTGTTGGTTGATCAGACCAGGAACAGGAGTACTCTAGTACATCAAAGTACTTGTACTCTACTTCTACCTTCTTGTACGTGGAAGGCTAACACTGCTTCAATAATACATCTCAATGATTTACACCGCCATTATTGCTCCTAGCATGGATTGAAGCAGATCTTGATGCTTGCTTGTTTCTCGCAAATGGATGACTTCCATATGTGACGAAATACTGATTAGGTACAGCAAAGTAGGCGGAGTCGCCGTATAATGTCGAAAAGCGGAGCCTCACAAAAAGAAAAAAGAAAAAAGATTAAAATCGCTAACACAAGCAAAAAAAACCATTGTGCCGAAAAAATGGTGCAGTAGTGTTCGTATTTTCTCGCATCCTTGCCGGAAATAAGCCAATCTGGGAACAGATAAATGGCGTGTTCGTCAAGGAAAGCACATGAAAATTCAAGGCAGGCTTGCAGACCCAGCCAGGTGGCCCTTAGCGGTGACCCTGACCTCAATATACCGTAGGGGTGCGGTGTGGATACAGTTGATGGAGCTTACCGTGGATTCTTATTTACTAAGCTAACCTAGGAGATAAGAATAAACTGGTTGACCCTACAATCGTAAAAATGATTTTTGTAGTTGTAGTTTTTCTACGGTAGAAGATTTTCAACGGTAGAAAGTGTTTTGATTGGCTCGGGGGACGTCTTGGCGGAGCGGAGGGTGCGGAGGCCACTACAAGGTGCGAATGCCCTCACTTCGTACCTTCCTCTACGTCTACTACCCTTAACTCTACCCTCCTCCACTGTCGTACCCACCTACCGGACAGACAGGATATAGCCTACAGCAGCGCACACCAGTACACACCAGCGCATGCCTGGCATGGCCGAACAACGCGCATGCGTAAACTTTGGCTGAATCGACCGAATCTGAAACTTATATTGATATTGCGTGAGTACCTGTAAAATAGGAGCGATACCGAGTTCTTTGGTGTCTGTGCATATACCCCTGCTCTACGTGCATATATCCTTGCTCTCAGGGACTTATAGTAGAGGCTAGTAAAAAGAGAAATTACTATTCTAAAGTCTGACCCGCAAATCCGATTCTAACCGTAAGCCAATCAACAGCGTTTCTACCGAAAAGAATTTTCTACCGTAGAAAACTCCTACTGATTTACTTCCTTTACTATTAAATTCTTTTACCCCTAAAACACTGTAAAAGGGTTAAAACTGTCTATCTACCATATCTGAAATACTGGGTCACCGCTAAGGGCGTTTCGGAGGGGAAGGGTTATCGATAACATCAATCCGCAACCCCACCTTGCCCTTGCCCACCTTGCACCCCACTTGCGTTCTGGTGGTGGTTGGGTTGCCCACACTGAGGAACCGAACAAAGTCTTCATGCCGATGAGGGACTGCAGCGCAACACCTCTGCAGGTCTCATTCTGCTGCTTGGATCCAGAACTTCGATACATACTCCACTGACCCAGACTTGCACGGTACGGCCGCTGCGAGGCCTCCGTCGCCGGTGGGAGAAGTATCCTCCATGGCACTCTTCCACCCTTCCACTCCTGCGCCATGCGCCGTACCTCCGTATATCTATATCTATCTCCATAAGGTCATAGACGCCGACGAAATCTGCAGGAGGTGGCAGGACATGAATAATTGCAGGGCGCAGCGTCGTATTTGTTTACAAGTGCTGCAATAATGGCAAAGCAATAACAAATCCAGACCTTTTTCTGCCCGCATATTTAAGCGTATGAGTATTGGCCGAGGGTCCAATAGTAAGACTGCGAGGGTCTTTTTGGTGAGGGCGTTTGCCATGGAGGTGGATCGCCAGATCAGACGCGATCTAGCATACGGGTACCGAGGTCACCCTTTCGTCATCCGTAGGCAGTCGTTGTACGCGTCTGGAGAGCATCAGAGATGGATTGACTTTGAACATAATTTTGTGTTCCGGTGATGTCCTCGGGCTGGTTCAACGGTGATGGGCCCTCCCGTCTGGACGCCAAAGCGTGCTCGTCGGCTGTCATTTCGACTCTGCGCGGATGGCATCTTCGCCCGGGATCCTTGGCGAGGAGTTGATTCGACTTGAGCACGCTCGCCGCATTGCGTTGCGTTGCGTCGAGTCTGCGACTCTGCGTCGTCTACGGTCTACGGTCTACGCCGCTGAGGATGGGAAGAGTGCGTGCTGGATTGGGTGAAAAAGATAACCTTGCAGGCACACTTTCACTTTCCATCACCTTGTCGTTGGATGTGACGGTATGATTGGCTGCCGGCGAAAGTGAACTTCTGGATAGGCGAACAAAAGCATTTTCTCGAAGTCTTTGATGAGCAGTGCAGTGCAGTGCCGCTCCAATGGCCTTCTGCTTGGTGGCATGGCCAGGGGCAATGGTAGGGAATAGTACTGGAATTCTCAGCATGAGAGTTTCCATCAATAGAGACTACTTACAGTACTTACAGTACTTACAGGTACCGGCCACCGCGCTGGAATTCGTGGAGTTTTTCTGGACAAATCGAATGTGCCGTCTCCAGGTGGAAACCCTCCTCATCGCATCCCAGCTCCCAGCCCAGCCTCTCCCCCTCCCCACCAAACCTCGATGTCCCTGCAGGCCCGAGCCTTCCAGGTGCTTGCAGTGCTTGCAGTGATTGCTTTAGTCGGTGCGCTAGCGTGCATTTCTGGGGGGAGCCAAGGGTAAGCTGCCCACTCACTCTCCTCCTCTCACACTCACAGCCAGGCAACGAGTGGTGGACACTGGTGGGCACTGCACTGAATGGAACCTTAGCGAGAAGGCGAGAAAGCGGGGCAGGCGCAACAGAGTCTTCATGCCCTCCTGCCCTCGTCCCCGTCCCCATAAACCCCGCTTTCGTCTCCCTCTCACTCGCACTTCCTCCCACTCACCTTTTCTATCTCATCCACTCCACCTGCACCATCCTTCTTCATCTCTCAACTTCCCAACTTTCGCGATCTCTCTCCAGATCGTCTCAATTCTATCCGTTCGCACTGTCATTTCAGTCGTTCGACCCTCAGTTCACGCAACCGTCAACACCACAGCAACCCAATTCTCGCCACTACCCCACACCCACACCCACATTTTCCAACTGTCATAAAGAGTTCGTCAGATTCCTTGCTTGCGCTGACCTTGTTCCATCGATATCTTACACGATATCCCTCACATTCACTATTCCATTCCTGTCCGCTCAGCGGAGTCCTGTTCTGCCTCGATGTATCTTTCTTTGTGTGTTCCGCAATCCGTCCGTTTCAGTCGTCGATACCAACAACCCGATGGCGCGCTCTTTTATGTGTGATAGCGCGTGGAAATTGAGACTTTAAGCCAGGTTCTTCTTTAAAAACATCACTCAACATGTCTAAACTTTTCATCGGGTAAGTCTCCTCTCTCCACATTCCAACCTCGGAAAGCAATGGCTAACCATCATTCAGTGGCCTCGCATGGCACACAGATGAGAACGCTCTCCGTCAAAAGTTCGAGGAGTTCGGAGCTGTTGAGGAGGCAGTACGTTCATCCCATTCTTCAACTCCAATCATCAATTGCTAACCATTGCGTTTTCAGGTCGTTGTCAAGGACCGTGATACCGGCCGTAGCCGTGGATTCGGTTTCGTCCGTTATGGTCAAGAGGCTGATGCCGAGGCTGCCATCAACGCCATGAACAACATCGAGTAAGTTTCTCACATTGAACTTAGTCACGATCAATTACTAACCCTATTAGGTTCGATGGTCGCACCATTCGTGTTGACAAGGCCAGCGAGCGCGGCTCTGGAGGCGGCGGTGGTAGTTTCTCCCGTGGAGGTGGAGGAGGAGGATACCAACGTGGAGGATACGGTGGTGGAGGTGGCTATGGTGACCGTTCAGGAGGTGGTGGCGGTTACGGAGGTGGCCAAGGCGGTGGATATGGTGGTGGCCAAGGAGGCTACGGAGGTGGTGGAGGTGAGCCGCTCTGACTTGATCCCCAAATATTGCTTCAATCAAATGCTGACCATCAGATAAAGGATACTCGGGTGGCCAAGGTGGTGGTTACGGAGGCGGCGAGCAACAGCAAGGCGGTGGTCGATGGCAGTAAATGTCCGTGGACGTGATCTTCTCTCCGACCTCGCGCGTTCGTACGACTTGATGGCAAGAAAAGTTAAGCTTTAGGGTGTTGGCAGCAGTGACAGGTTCAATGTGTGTGGACCTTTGATTATCATCCACCTTCTGGTTGATAGTAAGGGGTCAGCCTCGTGGTCTCTAAATGCGGTTCGTCCTTGCTTTACTCTGGAGTTGGGGGGGTTTATTACCTTTGTATTGGGATGGTCACAACTTCACACATGGTCTTTCAGATATCCGAATTGTTTTTTCTCTCGACCTAGGATCACTTTTCTGATCTAGGTATCTTTTTTCCATACAGACTCCTCTGTTTGGCGGCTCGCTCTAGTCTAGGGAATAGGCATAATGATCCTTTAGGGAAATCGAATGAAATCACTCAGAAAATACCTCCTCGTCTATGAATGCTTCTCACTCCCTTCTTTCTCATCTGTACTGTGACTGTTGCTTCTTGATCATGATTGATGATTCTCAACCTCTTCTTGCTCATCCACCCTGTGATTGACAATCTTACTCACTTCCCGCTCCAACGCTCTCTTCTCCAAGTCCGTACCATCCGTATCATCCGTACTAGCTTGTATAGCCCGTATCCTATTAGCAAGATCCTTGATATGTTCGTCGCCACTCTCCGGACTCAGATTATCCAGCGCGACTTCGAGACTGAGCAAGTAGTCGACGTTGGGACCGCTGGGGCCGACGGAGTGGTAGATGTGCTCGGCTAGTTTCTGGGGATCCTGGGGACCGAGG
>LT855425.1:1207556-1270555 GCA_900184765.1 Hymenoscyphus fraxineus | reverse complement strand
GGGATTTGAGTAGTGAAGAAGGGAAAGAGCTTGAAGTGGGATTGAGATAATGGCATTGGATTATCAAAATATCTCCCCTCTCTAGATCTCGCTAAGCTCAACTCATCCACCAACGTGAAAGAAGTAATGAGGAGTGAACTACACAGGAGAGAAGAAATGATGCATTCCCCCGGATTTCGATAGAGAGATAGTATGTGTACATGTAAAAAAGGATTTATCTTCCAGCGATTGAAGTCCCCAAAGTGAAAATGAGGGAATAGTAAACACAACTAGCAAAAGAAAAAGAACGTACTTGATCTCCCTGATATCCAAATACTCCTTCACCTCCTTGACCTTATCAGCCTCGATTCGATAAGCAGTTCCCCATACTTTGTCAGATTTAGAGGGATGGTGATCATCGAGCGTCTCCCAGAACGAACGGGAGATGAGCGTTACTACTCGTCCCGGAGCTTCGGGCGTGCCTCTGTGGTCTTCGCTAGGGGGTTTTAGCTTATACTTTGGAGAGGTGTGGGTGAGGTGTTGCTAGGTTGGTGCTTGGCTCCCGGTGTTGGTTTATATGGCTTTGTTTTGCTTACCTTGCCTAGGATTGAGTGTTAGTTTGAGAATGTTGGCTCTTTATGTTTGTGGAAACGAGGCATTGAATGTTGATTGAAAGCTGAAAGAGAGAGTGTGAAGCGATTCAGGGGGGAAACACTGACCTGCCAGAATCTACGTACGTAGCCAGTTACATAACCTGGTACACGACGATCTGTTGGTTGTACACCAGGGATCAGCTTTTATGCTTAAAGAAGATCGGGGGCACCAAGAGATTCCGGTGATCTGGTTGAGCGGGGGGTGTGGGTTGAGGAATGTTGGACAGAGCCCGGGCTGAGCTGTGGGAGGAGAGGGACCACGGGGTTTGTGGCACTCTCTCTCTTGGTGGGTTACACGAACCGAATGAGGGGGGTGGTTTCCAAATCAAACTCCTGTGAGGGTTGGGGTTAGTGATTGTGTGAGTGTGGCAAAGATGGAATTTTCTGAGTACCCGTATCCAAAGAGCCAGAATTCTTCCTCCGGGGCTGGGGCTTCTGAGGTCGCTTCTTTTGACATCTTGGTCAGGTGTATGCGTGTGGGAGACGTTACCGTGGGATCGTTGAATGAAAGCTGGGTTGAAAAGCCGTGATGACATAAGATTTCCGGGTCCTCGGGCTTGTAAGGGTCTGAGTGTGGGAGGTAGAATCTGAGATACAAGTTGAATGTACAGTATCGATGGGATAATGGATTCGCTTGCCAACGGCTTTTAAGGAGTTGAGGGGTCAAACAGGTGGGGGATGTGAGGGGGGTTGTTACATTCACAGACACACGGAGATTTTTGGGCAGTGTTGGGTACAAGGTTGGGTCAGTCGATAAAATAAAAAGAGCTTTGGCTAGAGCAGTATGTAGTTGTACAATGCTGTAACTGCTTGCTCATCGGATGAAAAGGCCGGTACGAGTGAGTTTGTGAGTGACCGAACATAGAGCACGGGGTACTCTTTTTAGAAAGGCTTCCATTGGGTTGTTGTCGCTTCATCTGGCGTGATGGAAGGACCAAGCTTTTTGGCTTGGCAGTTGTGTTTGCTTCTCGTTAGAGGGGCAATGTCACAAACTGGTCCCCGATCTACATGAGCGTTGATTTCACTGAATCTGAGACGTCGAGGTCAGCCAAGCTACAATTAGAAGCCTTATATTTCGTGCTTCGTCCCAGGTATAATGATTGTAACTTTTACGGGGGGTGTTACCCTGTTCTCCACTAAGCCACCCTACGTAATTTAGTAACCCTACAATGATTACGCCTGTCACGAGGTTTATACTTCGAAGTATCCGTAGACAAACCCTAATAAATATACTTCTAGAGCGAGAAAATTGTGTTCAGTCACCAGATTTGGGATACCCCCTTGGTGCCCAGAACCTTGGCCTATCGTACTAAAGGCATAAAAGGCACAAGATACCCCTCTGAGGTACGCTACGAACCATTCAACAACCAACCTCTCAAAAGCCAACTCAAAACCAACCTACTACTAGTACAACAAAACCTCCTATCGCTATCTCAACATGAAGTACTTCACCCTTCTTGTGTCCCTCAGCCTCGCATCCGTCAGCATCGCAGCAGCTGTTCCCGGATACGTAAACGAAGGGCTGTTGAAGAGACAAGAGACGCCCGTGCCGATAGACCCTTCAAATTGTGCGAGATATTGTGGTTCAAGGGTGAGCAGATATCTTTTACTATCACAGCTATTGACTGTATACTAACTTCGTTTAAATGTAGCCGGTTGTAAACTGCGTTAGACGGGGTAATGGTATTGGCTACGCTTGCGGATGATGATTTGGGAGAAATGGGATACTAAATAAGGGGTATTCGCGGAACCGTAGGCTAGAAGGCCTGGGTAGCATGTACCTTGTATTACGATTTTGAATGAATTGAAGTCAGAAGCTATAGCTGACATGCGAAAATGCTATTATGGAGTTGTGAATGTACTTGGAAGTATAGTACTTTCAAAGTAACATTAGATCTTATGCTCATTGGAGTTCTTATCCTGTTTTACAAAACACGACTCTGAGGTGGTAGTAAATAAAACAATAACATACGTTATACACTTTGCACAACACGTTGTGATTGCAACCAGGTCTCGGTCGCTTAAGTATACCTAAGCCAAAGAGGGGAGGGTACGGAGTTCTTGTACAAAAACTTTCCAGCCCGAGGTTCCTCCTGACTCCTGAGCGTTTCACCTGCTCTCTTTCTGCCACCCGCCCGTTCATTCACGGTCGCACCTTGAAATACTGGTTTCTGGCCACTGGCTACCGACTTTCTGCCCAACGGACCAACTGTTGGTGCCTCGTCTGCCCACCTATCTATTTTAGTCGGACGGTGGCATTTAAAGTGGACGAACGACAGCTTGCGCCTCAAGCTCCTCAAGTCGCCAGGTTCAGGGTCCCGCAACCGAAAGAGCGCTGAATACTCGTACTGCGCTCGAGGCTGTGCCTTGCTGAAGAACCTCAGCAGACAAACCACCAACTCAACCAACCTCTCTGCCAGCACATTCCCATTCCGAAGAAACTCTAAAAACCTCAATCGCCACCATCTGCCAGCAGCCAGCTGCCTCTAGGTCGCTGATTCATCCATCATGGCATATAACCGAACCTTCAACCCGGATTCTCTGCCTGCGTAAGCCCGCCCCTCCAAATCACCCCGCGATATCCAGCGCTGACCCAGAAATTCCAGATTCGCAGAACCTGAGCGGGTATTGATTCACCACTTCTACTAAGCAGAACCACTACTAACCTCCATTCACAGAAATCCACTCCTACTGCCCCATCTCACTCCCCAAAACCACTTTCGCAACACTCGCGACATCCTTCTCAGCCTCATCACAGCTCGGCCCAAGAAGCAGCGCACGCCCAGCAATACGGGAATAAACCACAACCACCTCTTCCAGACCCAAGACAAGCAGGAGGAAGAAGACTGTCTCCCCAGATGGCTCCGCAAGGAAACTACGGATATGGAGGTTCTGGTTCTCCGCCAGGCTCAAGCCATTCGAGTCATGGAGGATATGGCTCTAATCCACCCGCAAGCGGATATGGAGCTGCGGCACCAAGTTACGGCGCGCAGGCACAGAGACCTCCAGTTTCCAGACCACCTCCTTCTCCAGCACCACCAAATGGCGCAGACCCAGCCCTATGGCCTCTCTTCAAAGCGGTTGACAAAGACGGTAAGTCATTCTGTTCATGTAAAAAAACGTAATATATGACTCTGGCTTCTGACTCTACACTACAGGCAGCGGACAACTTACTGAAAAAGAACTCCGAGCCGCTCTAGTCAATGGAGACTGGACCTCTTTTGACCCTCACACTGTGAGAATGATGATCCGTATGTTCGACAGTGATCGATCCGGTCTCATTGGATTTGAGGAATTCTGTGGATTATGGGGATTCTTAGCCGCGTGGCGGGGACTCTTTGATCGATTCGATGCCGACAGAAGTGGAAATATCAATCTAGCTGAATACACGAATGCCCTGGTAGCTTTTGGATATCGACTGAGTCCAACCTTTGTTGGAACACTTTTCCGAACATTCGACAAGAGAGCCGAGGGCGCAATCAGTTTTGATCTCTTCGTCCAAAGTTGTATCAGTCTGAAGAGAATGACGGATGTCTTCAAGAAGTATGACGATGACCGCGATGGATATATTACTTTGTCTTTGTAAGTGTTCTCCCTCCTTACCACATCATCTTTTTTCATGAAAAATTCTAATTTTGAAAATAGTGAGGATTTCTTAACCGAGATCATTCGACAGCGATAATGGAACGGAGCTAATTATTAGTAAAGGTAGTAACAGGGGCTTAAGTGGGTAGAGGACCGCGACGCCAGGATTTGGCGCAATTTCTTTTCTTGCATGACTTTTTTTCCTTTGTACCTTGTTTTTTCTCTGACTGACGACTTCTTTCTATCTTTGTGATATGAGTGGAAATCGGCTTCGGATATATAGACAAATGTGATACCCATATTACAAAACTGATTCTTCTGCGCATTCTCAAAGTGAAAATAAAGGAGTTCAGAAGTAGCGTTTGGCATTTCTGTTCTATACTCATAGTCAAGTAAAAGAGTGTAAACACGCAAGTAACACATGTTAGATTCAAAGCACCACTAAACCCCTGTAAAAACACTAATGCCCAAAAAAGCACTAAAGGCCAGTAGGAAGAGCGCTTACATCATATCACATCAGATCTCAGGAGGGATAGAGGAAATTCCCATGCTCATGTATACAGCGGTAGGAAAATCCATAGCGATCAGACAAAAGGAGAAGGGGGGAGAAGGTAAACTGTATGTTTGTGCTTGAACATATTTAGATCTAGATAAAGAAACGGAATATTTGAGTTTGTTTGTTGGAAGCCCATGAAGGCGATTTCCAAGCTAGTATTGTACAGTACACTTGTACTTTGGTATACGATCTCATCGCCCTCTTACTGGATAGCGCTTAGCCGACCTAAGGAAAGGGGCTGGAAAGGTATAAGAAGAGAGACAGCGAGCCCCCCCCCCAAATATATACCGGGCTTCGAAAAGAGCAGTGGTCAGGTGTATCAGAGAAAGAACCCATGAATTAGCAAAATACTCCGTCTTAAACACAAGCGCAATCGCGCCAATCACCCAAAGCCCCCAAAAATAATACATATATGGTATCATACACTCTCCACCTCCCTTTTCAGCGTGATTTCCCGCGCGCGTACTGTTGTAGAAACCAAACATCCTAATTGCAAAAGCTATCCCGTATCCCAGTTTCACTCATCGCGAGAAGAACCGTCCAATCATTCCCGTTGCTAGGTTACTCGCCATTCCCCCCGAGAGCAGTGCCGACCCGGCCAGATTCGATGCCTGTCCGAATTTATCGCAGCGTGAGAAGGCGAGCGTGTTGGTTACGGTGAGACTTAGTGCGATGACTGTATTCCCGTTAGCACGACGCCTTTACTTCCCACCATCTACCTATCCTCCTCTCTACCCTCCTATCTCAAGTCCATCACTCCTCCCCCATGAACGCGGGGAAGGGAAACACAAACATACCAACAAGCGTCAACCAAATAAACTCAAACTTCAATATCGCCACAAATGCAAGCGCAATCCACAGCAAGGGCTGCGAATACAACGCCAACCAAAAGAACCGTCGATCCGTCGCGCTGATCCGCTTCGTCGTCGGATCCGACGATTCAAAGACCCAGTGCGAATCCCCCGTCTCGGGGTGCACTTCGTTCCACCACCGCAGACCGACGAGGCGGCGTCCCGCGATGTTTTTGAGGTAGTAGAAGTCGGCTGCTAGGAGGAGGATGGTGATGATGAAGATGAGGACACTATATATCCTCTACTTAGCTATGATGTTCGTCCATCGCAGAGGAAAAGGATAGAGGGAAGGAAAGGAGAGAAATACAAGTTATCCGTAAACAAGATTCCTAGTAGGTAGACTAATAGCGAAGCTATCCATCATATTTCTATTAGTTACTGTATGCTGAACCCCAATGCGCCTGGCTTGAATGAAGACTTACAGATTCGGAATGCGAGGAAGGTTAGCAGCGTGATGGGATGGGCACTGAGTCTCCAACTCAGAGACCCTTCGGTCGTCTGCGGATTCGACGAATCCATGGTTTTCTGGGGAGTTGCGGTTCGGGATTCCGTTCGAGATGGAGGTGCTTGTGGTTGTTGCTGGATGCCGCAACCTGTCCAACTACCCCTGTAATAACGGGGGAACTTCGGATTTGGAGAGGAAGGTGAAGGGATTGGAGTCACGTGGCAGTCTGCTGTTGTAGGTATTTTTCAACTCGTACTGGTAATTGTTAAACATACACTCATATCAAATCTTGAAGATTTGATCGTAGCTATTTAGAACTCCAGAAAAAGGACCGCCGTTCTCTGAATAAAGGGGAAGTTTCTGTAATGGAGGGGCTCACTTCGTACTCATTCCCGCACTTAGTTTCCTCGCTTAACTTGAAAATAGAGAGCACTCTGATACTAACGATTCCAATCAAGGATTTACCAAACTTTGTGTCAAACTTGAAGCATAGAAGATTTTCAAAGGAATGTTCTTCTATATCGTAGCGCAAAAACAAGACCACTCTGTGTCTTTTTGACTCATACCTCGTGAAGCTTCTTAGAGATTCAAAGGTCAACTCTTGTACAAAGGATTATTGCTACAAGTCTTGTATACTTTCTGAGGCAGAAATAGGGTGTGATTCCTGTCTTCTACTTCGAGACGGAAACAGTGGAAACTTTGAAGATGAATATGATGGTATTTCCGGAAATTCTGATAGTAGCTGTTAAGGTACAGTACATAATTGATTAGAAAAGCTCAGTATCTAGCAAATGTTCTTGAATCACTCATGCAATTACACGTCATTTGGATCGGAAAGTACACAAGTAATTGTTCATTCAAAAAAAAAAACACTCCCTCAAAACTATTCTTTTAACAGTTACTCCATGAACGCCAGCCATTCCACCCACCAGGAGCAAATCACCAACGCCATGCCGCAAAGTCAACTTAAATACATCAATCAATCACTCATCACTATCTTCTTCGAATATGGGAGGGGCTTTTCGTCTTCTACCACCAAAGGCAACAGGAGCTGGATCAGAACTGAGTTGTGTTGCTGCTCGAATGGTAGACCTCGGAGTCTTGCCAAGGGATTGAAGATCCGGAAATGCATCATCGCCATCACTAGTATCTTGTGTTGACACAAAGAGTGGTCGTTCGCGAGGTGCTTTCTTTTGCCTGGCTGATGGCGGACTCGATGAGCGTGTCAAGATACTTCCTCTAGGGACTCCGACGCTAGAGGACATCCCATCATGGACAACGAAATCCTGTAAGCTCCCAGAATCATCACTGTCATCTGATATCTCTTCGGAATTCGCTAAATCGTCACCCTCTCCCTCAGTATCGTCGCCGCTTATTTCTTGCCGATTTGTAGCCCCAGGGGTTGCCTCCATGTCGCTTCCTGGATCTGACATAATATGAGTGTTCTTTCTTCTATCGGCCTTTAGTGCTTTTTTGGGCTTTGGTGGTTTTCTGGGTTTTGGTGCTGGCTTTTTAGGTCGAGAAAGAGGAGGCGTAGCTTCCATTCCATGCTCAATCATTGCCGGTATATGCAATGATCCTAGAGAAGGTGGTCTGTCTCCATAAGGCTTTACGAACCGATCCCTAGGGTTCTGTGACCTTGCAAGGGTCTTGGCCAAGTTCACAAATCCCTCTGTATATTTACCATGAGAAACTTTGCTTGTCGGTCCCAATATCCTTTGTGATTCCGGCTGGGCGGTCAAATCAGGCATTCCGACTTCTTCGATTTCATTTCCAGCGATATTTTGAAAGCGTTCAATGAGTTCCGTGGTATCTTTCGGACTGAGTAGAACTGATTCTACGGGCACAATAGGAGACAGCTCAGACTTAGGAACGGCTTTTGGTTTGGGTATCTTCTTCACACTCACACCCATGTCGATCAACGTCGTGCCATTTCCCGACATCCGTGAAGCCGATTGAAATCCTGTCTCTACCCCATCTGGCATATGAAATTTCTTTGGCGGCATCTTTTTCTTCGTGGCTCTTCGCTTTGGCTCGGGTAAGCCAGGATTTTGTGTATTCTCAATTGGAATTTCGATCATTCGTTTTTCTACTTCAGGCTTGATACTTTTTGGAATGATACGAACAGAGAGATCATGTCGGAAGTTGAAGCGTTCTCCTGAGCTAATGATTTTCTGCATCTGTTCGTAATTGTCCTTGGCTTTCGCGAAAGAGTCCTCCTCTTTGCCACGCATCAACAAAAGAACAATCTTTCCTGCGCGCTTTCTTCCAGTTCGACCCATCCGTTGCAACATTCGAATGGGAGATGCTGAAGCATCGTAACAAACAATGAGGTCTACCTCACCGATATCTAATCCTTCTTCACCAATCGAAGTGGCTACAATGACATTAATCTTCCCCTTTTTAAAGTCTTGGATTGTCTCGAGCTGCTTTGCCTGATTCATTCCCTCGGAACGCTTGGAATCAGCTTGACCAACAAACACAGATGCCCGGACTAGTGGTTGGTGCTGATTGAGTATGCGAGAAATCTCCTCAGCGCTATCCCGAAATTCCGAGAAGACAATGACTCGAGTCGCTGAAGGTGGCATGTCTTCCCCTAGTCTTCCTGCCCCAGCATCCATGAAATGATTCAAAATCGTATTGGAAAGTTCTGTGAGTTTGGGGTGGCTCACAAAACCGTCTCGATTGATCCATGTACGCATATAGTCCATCATCTTTTTGAAATCTGCGCTTTCCAAGATTTCAGTTCGGTACTTTGAAGGCTTATTACTCTCCTCGACGCCTTGTTGAAAATCCTTCATGTACGAGTAGAACGGCCCAATCCCATGGAAATTAAGCAGCTTTATGCCATGTGCAATGCCTGAAAGGACAGTAAAAAGTGCATTCATCATACCTTTGAGTCCAAAGTTTGCACTCTTGCCAGCACCACTACTGAACCAAGTTTTTCTGGCTTGTATCATGCCAAAGGGTGTAAGTGACATCGGATCTTTATTGTAATAGCCGTTTTGAGCGCATAGTTTAGAAACCAATGGTTGCAAGGCCTTGGAGAGGTGCTCCTTGATAAGATTGATCTCTTCTGAAGGGTCTAGGGTGATAATCTCGGTACTTCGGGTGTGGACATATTGTGCAATATCGATGGATTCTTCTGTTCGGATTTCGACCTTTGAAATTTCCAAGTTGTCGATTACCTCTTGCACCGCCTCAACACTTGCACCTGGGGTTGCAGTTAAAGCAAGGATACGAAAACTCTTGTTGAATCTTCTCAAAAACTTCACGACTTTAACGTAGGAGTAATTGCCGGTTGCACGATGTGCCTCATCTACTACAAGCAAAACAATCTTCTTCGGATCGGCGATCCCAGTTGACAAATCGTTCTCAAGTGTTTGTGGGGTCATAAAAAACACTCTTTTATCTGTCCATTCCTCAGCTCGAAGTGGCGGTGCTTGCTCCCCAGTTAGCATAGTGGTCTGGGACTTTGGTATTCCAACCACGCCAAAACAAGCCTCTACTTGTTGTGCTACCAGGGGCTTGGTGGGAGCCACAAATACAATCTGAGAAGTTTTGGTCCAGAGAAAGTAGTTGAGCATAACTGTAGCTGCAATGAGAGTTTTTCCTAATCCGGTAGGGAGTGCTACAAGGAGGTTGTTGAAAAGACCATTTCTCACGATACTAAATTGATAGTCTCGAATGCTACCAATATTCATGGGATACACCCATCTCGTGAGAGCTTCCTCGTTGAGTTTATGGTGAGTTGGGGCTTCTGGTGGTAAATCAACAATAAAGTTATGAACCTTCCTGGCCTGCGAGGCCGGCACTTCGACGGGGGCCTGACCACCGAATAGAGTAGTCTGACGGAGACCATTCTGAGGTGCTACAAGTCGCTGCCGCGGTGGGGGATTGAGCTGGGTGGGTCTTAAAGGTGAGGACCCTATAAGTATAGGCTCCTTGTTTGCTGGTTCTGGCGACGAGAAGGCATCCGATGGCAAACCATCCAATTCCCTTGAAAAATCGTCAATCTGCGGTGGTGTTTTTGGTCGCGGTCTGAAAGAATCAAATATAGTATTCTGTCGCTGAGCAACCGCAGATTTGGGTGCTTCGGGTCTTGGTTTTCTGAATATCGGGCCTCTGATACGGTACGGGCTGGAATCCGGATGCCCATCCGCCTGCGTTGCGCCCACAATCTTTGCGGCCGGGACTTCTCCAACTCCTACATGAATCTTGTATTTCTTCTTCTTCTGTTTCGCAGAGTCCTCATCGTCTTCGCCAGACCCCCCCTCATCGTCTGAATCTGTCACCCTCGGCCGCTTGTTTAGATGTGACTGTGGCGAACGACGCAATGGTGGTAAAACCTGGGAGGCTTGACTGCATGCATTTATAAAGTCCTCATCTGAAAAGTCGCCGTAGTCGTCCTCATCCATGATTGCGACGTTAGTTGAGGCAGCATGTCTTATCAAAATATGGCTGGAATGACGTTGAATGGTGAAGGTTTGAAGACGCGATTAAATCGCGTGCAAGGATCGCGCCTCCAATCCGTCACGCCCCCACGTGATATGGTGTGTAGGGACAAATCAGGAAGGCGCAATACGGTAGGACTATGATTTATATTTTTGTTACGTGGACAGTCAGAGGGCCAATAGGTGCTAGGTAGGTTTGGGTATATAGTCTTTTGATTTTGTATGAGTAACTAAAAGCCACGACCACTTCTTTTGGCTATAGGCTTTCTCACAGCACCGTGTGAGGCTACCTTTTTGACAGCTGATGGCACGACTGTCTTTCTCGTACTCTTGTTACTCTCATTTTCCAGCCTCTGTTCCTCCCGCAATTTATCCTTGGCCATCTGTGCCTCAATTTCCATTTTCTTATTAAATTCCACTTCCGTAACTCTCTTTTCTCTTGCAGAATACCCTTTCTCTTTCACCGAGTAGAATACGCCACCAAGCTCTGCAAGCCAGTGGGGATCAACAGCTGTCACAGTTGACATGTATTCCTTGGAAGTAAGGATCAGCTCATGGTAAACTACGTAATCAGGAAGATATCCCAATCCATAAAGAGCACTCGTAGGGTGCAGCTGAACAGTCACACTTGTTCTGAGGTTAACGTATTCGCCGATGCCTTTGACCTTTGCCGCTTGGTGATAATATCCTGAGCAAATACATTTTCGAATAACATCCCAATCGGTACCACAACCAATCATAGACATCTTCTGCATTTTCATGATATCCAACAGCTGCTCCCTGATTTCCTTTGCTCGGCGCAAAGACTTGGGATGCAGGAAATGCCGAGTACACCAGGCATCAGAGTAGCCATTCATTTTCCACTGAGAGTAGACGTGAAGGTATGTCAAATGATCGGACTCTGGAACGAAAAACTTTTCACGAGCCGCGTCGGATTCCTCTTGGCGTTCTTTTGGTCTGTAGAAGACACTAGGAACAGATAACATAGACACAATCGTCAGCATTTCCTCGCTACAGCCATAGTCTTCTGATGTAATAAGAAGCTTTGCCAAAGATGGATCCATGGGAAATGCAGTCATTTTCCTGCCAATATCCGTCAAATCGCCAATGTTATTCAAAGCCCCTAGAGCCCAGAGATCGAAGAGGGATGTGGTAATTGTGTCTTGGGGTGGAGGGTCCATGAAGTCGAAGTCTAGCAAATCCTTCACTCCCAGAGATTTCAGAAGTAGTACAGTGTTACTCAGATTGGTTCGCTGGATTTCAGGAATAGTTTGTATGTACAACTCATCCTTGAAAGCAGCTTCGGTAAAAAGGTGATACGCTTTGCCTGGTCCAGTACGGCCAGCTCTACCGGCTCTTTGGGAAGCGTTCGCTTGAGAAATCGGAGTAATTTGAAGGGTGTCCATACCCATTCGTGGATTGTAAACTTTGAGCTTGGAGTACCCAGCATCGACAACATACATGATACCATCAACAGTCAAGCTGGTTTCCGCAATGTTAGTTGCGACAATCACTTTCCTGACTCCAGGTGCTGCTTTGTCGAAGATCTTTGCTTGGAGATCAGCAGGCATCTGACTGTATATAGGCAGAATGCTGAGTTTTGGAGGATCGTTCAGGGCATTGAGTCTCTCCTGTACTAGCTCGCAAGTACATTCAATATCTTCCTGACCAGTCATGAACACCAGAATATCACCAGCACCCATCGAAACATGGATTGCTAAGACTTGCTGGACAGCCTGATCAACATAGTCTTCCACCGGTGAACGATGGAACATGACATCGACCGGAAAAGTACGACCAGGAATGAAAAACTCTGGAGCTCCGCCATAGAAATCAGAAAACCTCTTTGAGTTCATAGTCGCAGACGTAACAATAAGCTTGAGATCGCGGCGGCGGGCGAGGACTTTCTTAAACAATCCCATCAAAACGTCGGTGTTCAAAGCCCGTTCGTGGGCTTCATCCATGATGACACAAGAGTAACGATCAAGGTCTGGCTCATTTAGAGACTCTCTCAATAGAACTCCGTCGGTCATGTATTTGATGCAAGTCTCCTTGCTAGTACAGTCCTCAAACCGAATGGCGTAGCCAACTGTACTACCAAGTCTGCATTCCATTTCTTCACTGACACGTTTTGCCACACTCATAGCCGCAACTCTTCGAGGTTGCGTACACCCTATCATGCCCAGTTTTGCATATCCATCCTCATGCAAAAATTGAGTCAGCTGCGTAGTTTTTCCAGATCCGGTTTCTCCAACTACTATGACAACCTGGTTGTCACGGATCACTCTTAACAGATCCTCTCGAACGGCAAATGCTGGTAAATACTCTCGCTGTTCCTTGAGGGATTTGCTTTGACTGAAATTACTGGCCCCTTCATTCTTTTTCATATGCTGCGCGAATTTGCTGTTACTCTGTTCCTCTTCTTCCCCAGGCACAGGAGCAGCACTGTCTCCTTCGTCTTCTTTGACACCCATCAAGTTTCCAAGAGCGGTTCCTGCCATATTCGTGGCTTCCTGCGCCTGTTTCTGCCTTTCTTTCTGTTGCCGTCTCTCCTTTACAACCTTACTCCCCTTACGGCTGAATACAGCCATGTCGCTTTGGTTGTCTCGAACGGCTGGAACAGGTTCCAGCTGTTTTGAAAATACCGTCTTGCCATCTAAAAATGGAGGTTTGAGATCATGCACGAGTAGATGCACTCTAGTAGCTTCTTCATCATCCTCAAAATCATCCCCGAAGTCTCTCCTCTGAGCTACTCCTGAGGTGAGCATACGATTCGTCTCCCAAGCATCAACATCCTTCTGCTTTTGCGAAGCCCGAACGCTCATCCGCTTTCCAGTTTTCTTCTCGGTCAATGCAGCTTCCCGTTGCTGATCCGCCCATGCATTGTCGTAAGAACCAAATGGGTTGTGACTATCATCTCCGAAAGTATGGCCAAATTCATCCCCATCGTACCAATCTCTGTCCAATGCCTTCGAATCCTCTTCGTCCACAAATGGCTCAGGGCCGTCGAATTCGTTTTGGCGAGGGGTTGATCCGGGCGTGGAGCCATATCGCGATTGTCCATAGGGGGTTGATGCTCGGGAACCATTTCCTGCTCGACTTTGAGATCTTGATGCTACCGTTTTTGGAGCGCGGCTGTGCGATGCTGGTCTCGCAGGCACAACAAAACGGTCATCTGATCGCAGAGGGTTGAAATCCAGCCTGCGGCGTTTCGGACTATGTTCTCCTTCATCTCTACCCATTTTGTTGTTGTTGTTTAGTATGTCGTCGCTTCGTCGCGGTCAGCCAAAAATCATAGTACACTTGGCTCGGACCCCTGTCAACTAGCCTAGCCCAGCGAGCCCAGCACCCAGCAGCTAAACTGCCAAGAATTCACCCGATTAGATAACGAAAAAAAAAGTTGTACCCCACCTCAACTCTTTTCAAGGCTTGCTCTGGACCTGTACAAACTTGTCGCAACGTGCGTCTCGAGGATTCACAATGTCAATGATTACAGCGACCGCGTGGGTGCCCCGTGGATTTGCTGCGCCATTCCCTACCAAGTATGCATTCGACGAGGACGAATTTCAGCGCATCGCGGAACTCGCAAAGCTTCAACTCGACGACGCGAATGAGGATCTAGAGGCGGCTCAGAAACAGGCTGGACCGCGCGATGGAAAGCACAACGACGACGAAGATTCCGGTTCTGATGCAGAAGAAGTACCCAAAACATTGAAGTCGAACGAGTATGTTATTCAGCGGCTTCCCGCCATGTTGTTACTAACACAGATTCACAGGGACGATGACGATGACCTCAAAGAGTATGACCTCGAGCACTACGATGAAGATGTTGAAATGGACCAGGAAAAACAGGGCGATGGTATGGGCATGTTCGGAAATGTCAAGTCGCTCGCATACCACGATTCCAATGAAGAGGACCCATACATCACCATGGCGGCGAATGAGGAAGATGACGAGGACCGAGAAGAGCTTCAGATACTCGCAACCGACAACATGTTATTGGCAGCAAAGATTGAGGACGAAGTTGCACATCTGGAGGTGTATGTTTACGAGGACGAAGCCGACAATCTTTATGTTCATCACGATCTCATGCTTCCAGCGATTCCTCTGTGTATAGAATGGCTGGATATTCCGGTAGGGAAGACAAGTGTGGAAAAAGACTCGAGAGCAAACTTTGTGGCTGTGGGAACATTCGATCCGGATATTGAAATATGGGATTTGGATACTGTTGATTGCATGTATCCAAATGCAATTCTCGGACAAGGAGGGGAAGGTGCAGAAGATAAAAAGAAGAAGAAACGTAAGAAGTCTAAAAAGGCCAATGATGACCACCATGTGGATGCAGTTCTTTCGCTTGCCGCCAATCGACAGCACCGAAATCTTCTTGCCTCCTCTTCGGCCGATAAAACTGTCAAATTGTGGGACCTGAACACAGCCAAATGTGCCAAATCATACACTCATCATACCGATAAAGTGTGCGCGCTTGCATGGCATCCAAAGGAGTCAACCATCTTACTTAGTGGAAGTTATGACAGGACAGTCGTTGCAGCGGATATGAGGGCACCCGACGCAAAAGCTCCAAGATGGGGCGTCGAGAGTGATGTTGAAAGCGTTCGATGGGATCCACATGATCCAAATTATTTCTATATCTCGACTGAGAACGGTATTATCCACTTCCATGACATTCGGAACATCCCATCGAGCCCTGCAGCAAGCAAACCCGTTTGGATTCTCCAGGCACATGACGAATCCGTGTCGGCTTTCGACATTAATCCAGTCATTCCAGGTTTCATGGTCACCGGTTCCACAGACAGACAGGTCAAGCTGTGGAACATTCAGCCTTCTGGGCCCACGATGGTTGTCACACGAAATTTGGAAGTCGGAAAGATCTTCTCAACGGTATTCGCCCCAGACGAAGAGGTTGGTTTCAGATTATCGGTTGCGGGCAGCAAAGGGGTTGTACAAGTTTGGGTAAATACTTCCGCCAAAGTTTCATCATAAAAACTAACAAATTTTATAGGATACATCCACCAACCCAGCAGTCCGAAGGGCGTTCGCAGATAGAGTGACTCCAGTGGAAGGGGAGATCAAGGAAAGATTAGTTGGGGTCAGAGACGATAGCGACGAATCGGAAGATGATAATGAACCTGAAGGAGAGACAGAGAAAAATGGAGAAGGGGGTTGGGAATCTATGGAAGAAGATTGAAACGACCGAGATGATGGGGAAAAAAACTAGAAATTCATGGCGAATTGGCCAGTTAAGACCATCATCTTTCGGGTTCCTGCAGCTCATCATTATATCCAGGGATCGGCAAACCTGGGGTTGAAACCAAGCCAGAAGTACAGACTTGAAGATGCGGGCCAATATGTTCTGCAATGGGAATACTTCCAAGACGAACAAACGCGTGGTTGTGTTCGATTTCATGGATAGCGGGGTCTTGTTATGGCATAGGTACTGACAATTTCGAATGTTTATGTGCATGAATGATAGTCGGCTACGAGAATACTCCACCCAACCAAATCTATTTTCAAGAATCAATCGCGGATCTTGAACCGCATTGTAACTGCTTGCCAGTTACAGTAACAGTGGACTGAATCTGAACGGAATATGGACAGATGACGCAACTCATGTTACCCAACCACCTGCGGCTCCCAGGCCTCTTGATGGCGCCCACGTTGATGCTAACAATAGCTATTTTTGGCTAGGGGTCAATGTGTACTGTACGGAGTATGTGCGCTCGTTCTGTAAGGCAGAGGATGGCTCGTTCACCGACTAACTGAATAATGATGACTGCAGGCGAGGGCGTTATGGCCATTTTTCAGAATCCTCACTACTGCCTCAGTCAGAAAACGGTTCCCTCAGAATTTGAAAAGAAATGGAGCATCGAGACGTAAAAATGTCTAATATCGCTGTACAAGGCCAAGCACAATATCTCGGTCGGACATCTCTCATTCCCTTTATATGAGTCCACACATGACTATCCAAAGTGCATTCCGGTCACAATTATATCGATATTTATTATCATTTGGCCGACTCCCTCTGAACACTGACCAGCGGGTGCCGCTTTTCTTCTCGCACTCGCATTGCATACAGTAGCATAGGCGCGCGCGGAAAAATACCTGGGACTCTCTGCTGACAGACGGGGGATTTGGCCGGGGATGGGTTGTTTCAACCAACAATTGGTCTGCCAATAATAAACTTCCCTAGGTTCCGTTTCGACTTGCTTGGACGGGAGACTGGACTAGACCAGCGGAAGTGGTCCCGCGCATTATCTCTCCCTAGAGTCCCTCTCCTCTCTCGTCCTATGTTGCGCGGCGTCTTTTGTTTCTTTCATGGGATATTTCGGATGGCATGAATGCAAAAGGAGAAACCCCACGGCGCACGCCCGAGGTGACGATGACGAGTTTTCTTTGTGATTTGCGATCAGATTGATTTAATGAGATCAGATGCAAGAGACGTCACGTCCACGACCAAGCATCAGAGATGCGCTAAGTCATGGGCCCGAGTGCCCACGCCCCCCAGAGGTCCCTAATCCTTAACCTAATCCAAAACTCCGAAGTACTTCGAAGTACGATGCCTATCGAGGTACCGTTCCGGGGAACGATTTCCGTCAGAAGTAGATTGCGGAGGGGAGACGGTAGTTTTTTCGTCTCTGACTCTCTTTGGCTAATCGGGGGGCTAATCGGGGCCAGAATGTTGAACGCGTACGCGAGCGAAGGTCATTCAGCATGCATGACCTTGATTCATTTTACATGCAACACCATGTCTGTTGGCACAATTATGGTGGTTAGACACAAAGACACAGTTGGGAGCAGTTGGCGATGGGCATGAAGGCCGTTGGTCTGGCTAAGTTGCTGTGGTTCCCTATAGGTTCCCTATAGTTCCCTATAGGCAGGAAAAGGAGAAGCACCGCAGCTGCAGTACACATGAAAGTGGTATTGTGTATTACGCTGACCTCCTGAACTCGGTAAGGAATTCTCGCGTATTGGATACTACGAAGTACTTCGTACGAAGTACACATAGGTATCTCCTCTGCACCCACACCTAAGAAACCACCTGGTATCTTGGCTTGGTATCCTTTTCTTTGTAATAATTCTTAATTGAGATCTAAATGTTCCGGTGGACGACCTAAGGTTTTCCCCATCACATCGGACATCAGCCACCTGCCCCAATCTGGTTCAGCAGGGCTCCTCAAGGCTTCGGTTGGCTCCATTGGCTCCATTCGCTCCCTCTTGCCGCTTTGTGAGTAAGCTTGTGGCTTATTCGTGCACTCTTGGTCCCCTGGTCCCTTGCTATCAAGGCCCCACTCTTTCGTAGTTGCAGTGTGTGGATGTGGAGGCATCAAATCCGCATCCTTGTCATCGAGCAGCCCCTGCCACCTGCCTGCCACCCCGGTCCCTGCATCGCCTCGATGTGCCTTCCTTTGCTTTCCCTCTCTACGTCCTCCCCTCCCCTCCCCCCTACATATCTCCTCTTTCTCCCGTTTTCAAAGCTCGTTATAGCTTCACCCCATTCACAACAAATACATCGCACATCGCCTGGCCGATCACTCTGCGCATCTTACATTCCTTTGATTTCGAGACTGGTTGTTCGAAATACTCAACAAACACAAACACAATCCCATACACTCCTTCTACTCGCTCTTTCCAACTCAACTTGCAAACATATCCAACTTTTCAAACGGAAGCTCTTTGCTCACAGGACTGTGTCCACAACACCACTACACCACAATACTTCGAAACACTTTCAATTCCACTGCAAGCTCGTCGCTCCACCACTACATATATACTCACGCAACTTCAGTCACCAGCATACCAGTCACAGGATCTACCATATTGCTGACCCACGACTACGAACGCGCATCCATTCCATCTTCCAAGGGGGTTTTCGTCATAAGCCATCATCACAAGCACCTTTGGCCTTCCAAGACTCCTTCCTGAACAGTACTCGCCCCCAGGTCAAAAGATCGAACTTGCGTTAGCCTGTGATCCATCGACCAATAGTCGCCAAGCTCATCTGCACCTTGCCCAAAGAATCTCGTCACATTGGAGCAGTTGACCCCACTTTCGACAGAAGATCCACTGTCGTACCAAATCACCATCTTTGGCTAAAAAGGAATTTAGTCCCCGCCTTTACCCAGGAATTTCGGTCAACTATTCCGTTCAGCAAAAATGTCACTTGCACGAGCTTTCACGACGAAGCGGAGTAGGGCAGCTTCAGATGTTACTGTCCCATCAATGCCGTCAAGAAGCTTGACGACGAAGAAGTCCTTGGGTTCAAACAATATTAGAAATAAGATCTCTGCCCCCACCGCTTTGCTTTCGACTACCAATATGCTTTCATACACCGCACCCGACATCTACCCAAAGACACCGTCTTCGATGACTTCAAGGTCCTCAAACTCTGATGATGATTCGGCTTCGAACCCTTTCTCGCCTACAGCTTCGATAAATTCTTCCGTCGCCTCATCGTCGCCAACATCACCCAATCCGAACCATCTCTCCTGTTACTTTGGTCAAATGCCTCCAAAGGTTGATACTGAAGAAGCACCTACAATTCCTCAGCGAGCTGTTTCACATACCAAGAAGAATGCCGAAATTCTAGCTCGCAAGCGCTCCATGTCAGGAAACATTTCAAATAAGAGTATCTCGACCGTCAGATCATCAATCAATATGTTCTCTTCCGCTGCAGTTGATGGCCCAGATCACCCTTTCGGAAACGAGCTCGCCAAAGTAACTGAGATTGCTGAAGACTATGGTATAACTCGGGAGAGAATGACCGTTGTAGATGAGGAAGAACAAGAGCTTGTCTCAAGAGGCTTGTTCAAGTTCCGGGCAGAGGATTACATGAGCGAGATTCAGGGATTCATCAGCACCGCATTTGGCGAAGTCAAACAACCACCCATGTCAGCGATGTGGATTTAGACTTGGTCTACAATGTTTTCTCTTTTCTCTACGACATAATACCCACCGATTTCGGACTTTCATTGTATATATTCTTTGACCACTTGGTCACATTCTTACACTCTTTCGCGACAATTTTCTTTGCAAAAAAAAAGATACCAGTTTGGTTGACAGGGTCTCTGGGAAAGAGATGAAGGAGTTCATTTGTGGAATTTGGGCGACAATTGGAAGTTGTCATTGAAGTTGCTTGGTTGTGAACGCCAGTACTGGCATACATCGTTTGTATGACTATCTACGCTCTTTACGACGCATTTTCAAGGTGGATCTGCAGCTAGCCTGGGATCACATCACCTACTGTAAACAGACTAAAATTTAAATTCTAAACATACACATCATTTCATCGTCTCTTTGTTTCAATGTGTATTCGTGGCTGGTCTCACAAAGGTATTATTAGTATTAATAGCAACACTAACACATGATGTGACGATATCTTTGACAGGAAATGCGGGGGGAGTTTGGGGCGTCTGCACAGATTTGCAGTTCTGTTTTGTATATCTTCCGATGTTGCAGTATTGCAGATAACCAATGCCAAGGGCATGCCACCATATGACATGCCGGATCTTCCTTGCAGGAAACATTTGGATCTTTTGGGAATGGGATGGGATGGAATGGGATGGCACTTGGAATATCTCAAACTCCCTCTGTCTGATATTCTGCGGAGGGCGGGAAGAACTTTTGTTTGCTCGAGTTCCCGTCTGAAAAAGCGGCATGAGGAAAGACTTGGTTGTGAAGGATGGAATGAATGAATGGATGGATAAAGGTTCTTTATTGATTGTTTCTCTTGAGAGGATTGATTGCATGATTATTGAATTCTACGAAGTGGAATTCTTTGGTTTGATATTCCTGTTCGCCCTATTTTGGAGCGTTTGTCCGACGTCTGGGCCGAAGGCTGTGCAAGCGGGATTTATGGGGCTAGAATCACGTGATGAGTTCTAAGGCTCCGGTCGGGACCCGGTCTCAAAACACGCTAGTGCGAGTTTTCCAAGCTGAGAGCCTGGAAAATCTTCATAAGGCAGCACAAGCCTACAGTTTTAGAAAATTCCCGGATCACGATTGCTAACACAGCCTCACGCAAGCAAGCAACAACCAGACCATCACTCGGTCCACTACCTAGATATATATATCTCAAACGACACTCTACAAATGACCTGTAAGCCCCCGTCTCTTTTCTTTGACGCAATCATCCTGGTTGTTCCCCGTCCGAACACAAACATCACCACCGACTGTAACAATTTTATTGTTATCCCTCTACATGATGAGATCCCATCAACCCCATATCATATCTTTAGGAAGAGCCGTCTTAGGCCTGGCATTTTATCTGCGTGTAGATGCGCGGGCTTGTGTTCGGTATCGTCATATGCGGCAGGTCTTTTCGCGCTGTGGATGTGCTGGCGGTGCTTAGAATCTGGGTTTCTGAGATTGAGGATTTTGTTCTTGTGGTGGTGTGTTGTTTTGGTTCGGTCGGGGACTTGGTTTTGCTGGAATTGGATGCTAATTCTGTGCAAGAATATTTTAGGATTTACGGATGGTATACGAGGTGTTGGTTCGACCTGAGATCCTGAAATAAGTACGGAAGGATCGCGATTTGCGAGGAGTTCGGGGCTGTGTCTCGAAGGATGCCGTTTTCGTACTTGTACCTCGAGGCACGTTGAGGTTGGAATAACCTTACGCTTAACGTCCGACCGTAATGCTACTGGTATTCTGCGATGCGGATCAATCATTCATACTTTGGCAGATCCTGTTACCGGTTTTCGAAACGCCTTTGATTTGCTCCGAGTGTTCTAGAAATCATGCTTGGAAGTACGTCAAGATTCATCTGAGTCGTGGTGATCATACTTGCTCTCCCATGGATAGACCTGGAAATTTGCCGGTGGACATCCTGAAATAGAGTGGATGTCTAGCATTGCTAGTGCAATCACTGGAATATCCAGACGATGGGATCTGGGGATTGTCCGTATTTGGGCATTGAGGCAGTTGGAGAATCAGGTAGGCAATACACCTGGGTAGGTGTTTTTTCCCTTTGCGTTTTCTTGATTCACTTTAGATTTATATGAATACCACTTTACTTTACATTATCATGACCTTGAATTATCTGGAAAGAAGTGAACTGGATCATATTGCTATTACATTGCTACATTGAATTTCTAATTTATCTATAACTCACTAGTAATGGAGGCTTCAAGCGCTCTCAGTCGCAGCTTACGTACACTTATCAGATTTGGCGGTTACCGTAAGTAGAAGTTGAGGAGGCTGAACCTCGGAAAGCCTCGCCTCCAGCCTCGAGGTACTAAATACCTACCTAAAGTAACGTCCCAGTCAACAAAAACACTTCATATTATCATCATGTCACCGAATTCAACCCCAGATATCCCTAGCACCGAACCGGCAGTCCTCTTCCGTCCCTCCAAAAAGCGCAAGATTTATCGTCAACGTGCCACATCCCCTTCACAAGACTCTCCACCCCCAATCACAAGCCCAATCATCCCCGCGCCCCAGAGTCTCGATGAACTCATCAGCAGCACCGCACAAGATGTCGATACGATCGCGGAAGTGGACATGGCCGAGATCCTGCGACTGCGGAAGATCCAACGGAAAGCGAAGGGTGGAGTGGAATTCCGAGCGGGGAATGCTAGTGCAACGAAAGAGAGCCAGGAGCTGGTGGTGAGAGAGGAACATGTTGAGGGTGGGTTGGAGGAGGGAAGGGGTGTGGTGCGTAAATTCGCTGCGCAGACGGGGGCCGTGGGCGATGTGAATAAGCATATGTGAGTGCTTCCTTACCATAAGCTATTTGGGGTTGCGGGATTGTGACTAACGATGGAAGGATGGCGTATATAGATTCTGAGATTGCTAAACGTCGTCTGGGCGAGATGCATATTTCTACACCTGTTTCTGCTTCTGACCACGCTGGAGATGCGGGTGCTGCGCCAGCCGGGAAGGCCATCGCGGAGGTCAATAGACAGCCTGCTGCGTTGGGGAAGCTGCATGAAATTGATCTGGGGGATGAGGCGAGGGATAAGAATGTCGCCATGACGAACCGCGCTACTCGACGCTTAAACGGCGAGCGTATCACTGAGGAGAGCGCGGGGAGTAAAAAACCTGCCAAGGTACGGCTGGGGAGAGATGGGAAGCCGTGGCGGGGGAAGAAGAGACGGGGGAGTGATGATATTCGTCGAGATCAACTTGTCGATGAGATTTTACGTGAAAATAAACGTATGCTATTAAACCCTATCCTTTCTTATGTATCTATTGCTAATTGAGAGTAGTCGAGATCTACGACTCGCCCTCCGAGAACGAGGCCCCGCCTGATGATGATCAAGCTGCTGATGATCGCATCGCGGAGGCGTTCAGGAAGGAATTCATGGACTCTGTGGCGGCGAGGCAGAGGAAGCAGAAGGTTGGACCGCCGGCGCCGACGAGGACTGCGGGCGGGAAGAAAGAAGAGGTCTTGGCGGGCCCAAAGTTGGGTGGGAGTAGGAGTGCGAGAGCGGCTATGCGGGAGACGATGTTGAAGGCTGCTAAGAAGTAGGTGGTTTCGTTGATGATAGGGACTCTTTCTTTGGAGTGCTTTTTAGTTATTGATGGATTGCACCTTTAGCTAGGTGGGAAGAGAGGGGGAGATTTTAATCACTTTGGTTTATGAGTTGTATGTATTGTACTGTGTGGTTATGAAGTTTTGATTTCTATTTGTGTGTCTTTTCATGGTATCGAGATGCCTTTATGTTAGAATATACATTATAAGAACGGTAATTGACTGAGATACCCCTTTATATATTATAAATACCCGAGATGCCCCTTAAATTAATTGAGTTGGTCTGAGATACCCCTTATTTTATATAGTCGAAACAGGGGGGTTTATTAAGCTAGGAACTTACCCTAAAGTTTCGAACAATACTAGTATAAGAGAAGTATAGCCAGGTACTAACTAGTAGATATAGAATAGACATTANCGCGGGGGGGAAGGGGGGGGGACTAAGTAAACGAGTTTCGAAGACTAAACAACTTCAAAAACAAGTTCCGAGAGATATAAGAGCGTTCTAGACTTCAATAAGCTTAGGAGGATATTGCTTAGGAGGTTATTGCCTAGGAGGTTATTGCTTAGGATAGTGTTGTTGCTCAGGAGGTTATTGCTCAGGAACAACGAATTGAGACTAATTCAAGTGGAATTACGAATAAAAAGCGGAAGAGGAAGGATTGGACTAAATCACCACCAAAATCGAAGAGGCCAGGTTTACGAAGTCGTACATAAGTAGGTAGTAGTTAGCTAATTTACTTTGTTCATGACTTTATATACGTATTACTATAGTAATATAATGAACGGCAAAAATGACTGAGATGCCCTTGGATATATGAAAAATACCTGAAATACCCTCGTTTTGTAGCTATTTGCGACCGAAATACCCCTGTTTTCAACTATATAAAATAAGGGGTATCTTAGACCAACTCAATTAATTTAAGGGGCATCTCGGGTATTTATAATATATAAGGGGGTATCTCAGTCAATTACCGTTATAAGAATTATTGCCCGTAATTCCAAGATCCCTTGAACTCCCCATCACTACGTACATCTTTCCTCCTGAGCTCCTCTTATCCAGATCCTCACTACCCACACCCACTCAGACATACTCTCGCACTCTTACACCGAGTCCTCCTTTAGTTCCTTCTGTAGCAAGTATCTCTTCACTCTCGCTGGACCCAGCAAACAAAACTTCGAGACTACAAGGAACTCTTGCTATCTTTCCGTCCATTGATTCTTGAGAGGAAGGAATGGATGGAGGAGGGAACTTGAGCTGAAGTTAAATGGATAATCTGGTGAGATTACCGGGAATGCACTTTTTTTGTGGATGTAGAGAGTTATTCCCGCTTTTCTGTTGACGGTTTAAGTTGGGATGAGATGAGATTTGGTGGTGTCATTGGTATACGGAGAGATGTTGAGGGACAAGGTTATGCTGTACTAATATTGATCCTGTTGGTTGGTTTTTTGGGCTGTTGGGTTATTGGATAGGGAATTAGGGAATTCGAATTCGTGACTTGTTGTTTTTTTAAGCGAACTTTGCTCTATAGACAGTCGTCGGTATAACACGATGGTTTTACGTACGGATACTATAAACCTATATAGGTATTTATCGAATGTTGAGTTGACTACCATCAAGATACTCTCCCGATTAGACGAACATGAGATCCCTAAAACTCACAAAGAGAATCTAATCAGTAATCTTACTGTATGAGAGGATACTGTAGCCTACTTTATTGTGTACGCAACATGATCATGAGGTAACAGACAAATCACTTCCCCCTTTCCTTGGTCTATATCTTTACTTTTGAAACGTATGATGAACGATCATTGCTCGTCGTACAGGTACACTTTCGACTATATAAAGAGGTGATCGAAATACCGAGGGAATACTAAACCAGGATAATTGGACAATTTACAAATCTTTCAACCATCCCAAATTTCTATGCGCTCTCGGTATTCAACTACCTCGTTCAGAATACAGACTCTAGTCCTATTTATTTTATTGCTACCCAAGTATGGAGATGCACAACTCATTTCCAAAGAGAATTATACAAGCACAGTACTCTCTTCCAATCACCCCCAAACTTGTAAACAAGTCTTTCCCACAGTTCGCCCTCGTATATCTCACAATTGGAATTTCTCACAGTGCGCTCTCTGATATACGACAACATGCTCCCTCAATTCCTTAATACTTGTACCTTATTCTTTTTGATAATATAGTAAGATGTCATGAAATCTCTAGCAAGATCTAGACTAGCTTTGTGGCTGAATATGTAACATACCATAGCTCGGATAATACTCCTCAGCATTTTAGCGATCATCGAAGTCCACCTGGGAAAGCTTGTAACATTTCCGCATGAGTATATTCAGGTATAGGACGCGACTAATAGTCAGGGGACTATTTACTGGATATAAAATAGACTTGGAAGAGCCGAAAACTCTCCCAAAACGTTCGAAAGACCACAAAGAGTAACCATTCATTACAAAGGGAAACTTTACAGGCTAAGAGATCTACAAAGGGTATGGAATTCGACCTTTTGGATAGCCCTTGTGCTATCCCTTTCCCATTTTGTTTGCTAAGCCGAAAGCTCGCTTAATATAGACAAGAAAGCTCCCCAAGGCCGCCAGTCAATCATGAGATTGTGGTGAGATAGCCCCATTTGCTCATATCCCTTCAGATATTCTCCATTTGAAACTGCGTCCCATCATCGCTCAAAGCCTTCCCAGCTTTCGAACCTCCGCCTCTCCCTTCAACCTGTTCCGCCCATCTTTCCGGCATAATAGCCTTGAAATCAAATGTTCCTTCTGGACTTCTGACAACTTCTCCTTTCTCCGTGATGATAGCATCGATCAAATCATGAGGCGTGACATCAAATGAGGGATTCCATACATCGATTCTCTGATCTGCGATAGCCACTCTCTCGGTGTGATTTACATCCACCTTCCCATCTTTACCAACCACAGCACCTGTGATCTGAGTAAGTTCGGACTTGTTACGGTCTTCAATCTTGATGTCTGCTCCAGTCAATGTTTCTAGGTCAATGCTAGTGGTAGGTGCCGCAACCACGAATCTGATGCCATGTGCTTTTGCGAGAACCGCAAGTGTGTATGTTCCAATCTTGTTTGCAGTGTCTCCATTTCGAACTACACGATCGGCACCAACGATTACAGCTGATATGTTCTGTTCTTCCTTTTTTCGTGCGAAAAGTGCTCCAGCCATGGAGTCGGTAATGAGAGTTGAGGGGATATTTTCGTATACAAGTTCAAATGCCGTCAAACGGGAGCCTTGGTTATATGGTCGGGTCTCTGTGCAGAAGGCGTGCTCAAGGTAATTCATTTTTTGCAGGCTTCGGATTATTCCTAGTGCGGTGCCATGACCTGATGTAGCAAGAGAGCTTGGGAGAGTTAGCCTGATATCTGGACGAGATAAATCAGAGAGTTTGAGCACAATGATGAATGCCACTTCTGACGATCTCCAAACGAAAACAGACATACCCAGTATTGCAATGCGTCAATACGCTCACCTTCCTATATGTTCTATCTGGCAATCCCTGCGTTCCTGGCGGACTCGTAGTATAAAACCTCAAATCATCGCCGACTTCTGGGCTCTCCACTGGCTGCTGTTGTCGCCTCAAATACTCAGCACCATATCTACCGATGGCCAAGTTCGTTGTATAGTCATCTTCCAAAATCTTTTCTGCCGCCTCAATAAAGACTTTTCGGATCTCGGTACAGGTAATTTGTGTATCCGAGGAAGAGGACGAGGAGGATGCGAGTAAAGTTTTGCTTTTGAGAAGTTGTATAGCGTTATGGAGATCGACTGCAGTAGGTCTGCTGTTCATGAGGTAGTCTAGTTTAGAATGGATATACTTGACAAGCTCTTCCTTTCCAGTCGAAGCTAATATCTGTAAGTAAACTCCCACAGCAAAGCCAAATAAACCCTTACCATCTTTTTTTTTATCCAACTCCACGGCCAATGCCAATGCAGCGACAATAGCAATAGCCGGGGCCCCTGGACCAACAACTTAGCCTCCACCAGTTTGCCAATCATCTATGTAGCCATGAGAATATACCTCTCACGCGCATTGCCTTGATACAGTCGAATGCCTCCTCGCAAGTCGAGACATCGTCATAGACGAATTCATGTGGAAGGCGAAGCTGGTCAAGAACTTGAAGTTTGCCCCTCTCATACTTGATGGCTTGCAACCCCGCCATTTCGAATATTGTACGCGGTCAGCTCTGGCTGCGCGACAGTGATGCTTGTATGCGTGATGGAAACACGGGTGCTGGATAGCTGAATTTTAAGACGCAGTGAAATTCGTGTAATGGATTGGAAAATCAAGTGACAATTGATTGATTGTGCTTGTAGGGACAAGGCAAGGAAAAAGTCAGGTTGATGAATAGTGTTCCGGCTGACCGCTTGGCAGAATCCACCCCACCTTCCGTATTGAGTGAAACAGAAATTTCTCCCCTTTTGCCACTTTATGTAAGGGTCACCCGTCGTTAAATGAATAAGTTAGATGTGGGTGAACAGTATACGACGGAGGGGTTGTAGAGTGTTACTCTGTCTTTCTAGGATGATATAACTCATTGATCTGTTTTCACTATCTAAGTCCAGTCAGGATATTGAGAACTAGTCCTTTGGGCGGCTGCTTCAGATATCCTGTAGTTGAGTGGTAGAAAAGAATAATACTCGTTTAAATCACCCAAATCGGGACCTTAACCGAGGAGACGCACCAAGGCCATCGCTAAGTTACCGTAGATCATCACACCAAAACAGACATGAGCATAGACTAACTTTCAAAATTTTACTTTTGTATTCGCTTAAATGAAGAGTATTTTCATTTGGTATCTATACTGATGCTGAAAATCATGGCTCATAGTATTGTCGGAAGAACAGTTGTGAAGCTACCGCGCAGCTTCACACTTTCTATACAAAATAGTAATCGCCTTGAAGTCAGAAATAACAAGCTCCAGATATAGCATCGCTGTCCCGTTTTATGGCTGCAGAAGTACCTTTAACCGAGACATATGCCAAGGTGGTTTTTCTAAGCAACTTATAATAACATCTTCGGATATTGTGAATAATGGATTGATATCAAGAGCCAGGTGGATGAGCTCTGCTGTTGCGGTTGACAATTTCACCTGCTTTCAAAAGTGCACTAACTGGATCCAGATTGTTGTTGTCTTCGGTGGGGTTCTGCAGAACGTACTCTCGCACCCTTGGATCAGGTCTATCTGCGCCCATGATGTTCTGCGGAGCGGTATTGTACCCTCGAATAGGAGCCATGGAGGCATAATCAACAGGAGGGAGAATTGCTAAATCTTTACTTAGTGGTCATATTACATGGGATGGCAAAAGGCACTTACTATTCGGAGACTGTTGCGACATGTGTGGTGCTTGAGGTGATAACGCTGGTGGTGGGAAGGGTGACAACTGACTGTCCATAGAACCAGATGATTTCTGGGAGAACAATGACGGGAGTGTCAAAGGAGGCCGCTCCCCCAGAGGCGTATCCAGAGGCGTGTGGGGCGTATAATAGGTCGAAGAGGCGGTACTTACAGAAGAGGTTGATCGGTTCGTCGAATCCGATGTCAACAATGGCGGAGGGTTGGTTTGGCCGGTGCCTGTGCGACGATTGTGTTCTGGGCCAGAAGTGCCGGCATAGCTTGGAGTCCGGTCGTACACGCTCGCGAGCGCTGGGAGCTTCTGCGTGGTGTTGCCATTCTCGCGCTGCCCTCCAGGTTCTCGCCATGGAAACTCGTGCGTCTGAGCCGAGTCATAGATTGAGTCGCGGTAGCCCAGCAAGACCGTGGGCGACGAGACATTTGGTGACATGTTGGACTTGGAAATCCCGGCTGACTGAGGATTGCCTACGCTTAAGCCGTTACTGGCATTAGGCTGCAGTGGAGGCTGCTGCTGCTGCTGTTGTTGCTGCTGCTGCTGCTGTTGCTGCTGCTGCTGCTGCTGCCACTGGCCGTTAGTGGAACCCGACGATTCCACCCGGGCCCGGACCGTTAGAGCCTCAGTACTAGCACCGACGCCTACACCAACGCCAACGCCAGCACCAGCACCAGCACCAGTAGCCGCAGCCGCAGCCGCATGGCTTGTGGTGCTACTTGCAGTTCCGCTACTGGTGGTGCTATGATTCGCCTCCAGTTTGGGTCGCTTAACGACCTCTAGCTCTGATGCTATAAAGAGTCATTAGTCAGCACAATTCGGCACTCCCACGCCTCCGATTACATTCAACGCACCTTGTTGCTGCTGAGTTTGTCTGGCCTTGAAGTCGGCCAGATATTGGGTATAGTCGCGGTAGTTGGCCGTCTTTTTATACTCGGCAAGCTCATTGTTGTACCTTTCCTTGGCCGAGAAGGCTTGTTGTTCATAAGGATCCTTCTCCGCCGATGACAGGTTTTGCCAATTCTCTCCCACGAGTTTGGCTATCTCGGTAAAGGACAAATTCCTGCCCCTGAGCTCCTCGCGCATTTTATTGGAGAAGATGACATATGCGGATGGGGGCCTCTCGGGCGCATTCTCGTCTTGTTTGGGGTGCCGTCGATATTTCCTCTTTGCTCCTTGCTGCTGGCCGTTGGTCTCTTTGCTTTCAGTCTTTACAATTCCTGATTTGGGCTCTTCCACCTTGTCTTCGCTTGGCGTGTGTCGGGGAGACCCCAGTGCAGCTTCGGAAGCAACGCCTCTCGAATTTGCTATTTTCCGCTGAAGCTTTCGCCGGTGGCCAAGCTTGACCCCGAGTGCGTCAAAATCGGATTCAGTGATGTCGAGGATAGTGTCCCAGCTGTCAAATCCTTGTTCGAGAAAACATTCAAGGTATGATGAGATGCCCAACTCAGCAAATATTTCCGCAAGATCAGTCATACAGTTGGTTGCGTCTGGAAATCGTCCAGGACTTGAGATTGATATATGGTCTTTCGTCAAGTTGGTTGTAAAGTGGACGGGCGCTCATGTATAGCTACAGCCGTCTCTGTTCTGTTGCGTCTCGTTTGCGGTTACTCTTCTGGGGGAGGCACAATAGTATGTGAAGGGGGTTTCGATCTCAGTTGATCAAAAACCATCGGTGTATACCACTCGCTCTGTTCGACGGCTTTTCACGTTCCACGGCACATGCAAAGTTCCTTCAACACGGGGTCAAGTAGGGCGTGTCCCTTGCCCATTCAGAACGTCGTCAGGAGCGGGCAACTTGGCGGATCGTTGGCTGTGTATAGCTATGCGAATAAACTTTGTGTAATCCGCAGCTTTCGGGGACTCGTTCGTATGCGTAAAGAAAAGGTCTGGAAGGAGAGAAAGAACAAGTGAGGCTTTGGTCAAGTCAGCGGGGGTACACAACAAGAGATATGCAATTGTGAATCCACTTTGGGAAAGGCAGATCTCGATATGGGCGTCAGGGATTGCTCTACCTGGCTCTCCAGCAGATTCTCAAGAGCTCCGGATTGGCGCAGGAGCTCGAGAAGGCTGCAACGGCGGTTTGGGGATGAGTGTTGATGCGAATTGTGGCAAGCAGTCACGGCTGGGGAAAATGAATTGCATGCAGCGTGGTGTAGTGTTCATTCAGGCTTGTCTAGATCGCCTCGTCGACTCGAGTTTGCATCTGGATTATTCCCGGAAGGGTATGTACACGACGAGGAGTGATTCGCAGGAGGAAAAATCCGGTGGTTGAGATGGAAACCGATAGAGTGATCCGTGAAACAGAATCCAAAGAAGAACAGGAATATAAACGGAGGCCCTTCGTGTGCGTGGCTCAAAACAAGAATATCAGTATGGGAAGAAATGGAGACGGGGAGGAGGAGACCAAGCACGACCAGGACGAGAAATGGACGACATCAAATTGGCACGGTAGGAAGAAGGAGGCCTCAAGCATTCAAGCCCGCAAGCCCGCAAGCCCTCAAGCCGGCACCTGGTGCTGGGCTGGTGGCATCCATGGCATGGCATGCTATGCTATGCTGTTCAGTGTGTGCCCACTCCACTTTCATTGTAGGGGGGACTTTCCAATTGTGGATCTACTGGCCATGGGCTGGGGAGGAGAAAAGCGGCGCTCGAACGCGATGTCTCAGCTTGTGCCGGGAGGAGGAGAGAATTGCGTGAGCTCTTTATGATGGTGTCTCTCCGCACTCGAGCCCCTCGAGCAGACGGGTGAGCGAGCTCGCGAGTCCCCTTGGAGCCCCCTTTCCGGGGACGGAGGTGGTGGAGGTGCACTGCTCTGTCGCTCGCCTACTTTACCGAAGGGTCAAGAAAGGGGCCCCATTGGCGCTACGAGTCGCTACAACTTACATAGGTACAAGTCGCTACGAGTCGCTACGAGTCTCCAGCTGTCAGGCACTGAGGGCTCAGGCCGGCGACAGCTAGCTGGTGCAAGCACAGGACCTCAGACCTGCCAAATTTTGGCAGCCAAAAGATATCGAGCGCTGCTTTTGCAGGACCCGCCAGAGCTCCAGCAGAACCAGATATTCATCTCGGGGTCTCCTATGCCAGACTGGACCAGCTTCTGCGATGGGCTTCTAATTTTCGATCAACGCTACCGACAGACCCGTTTTCTGCCCTAAAAGAATGCTCTCAGGCCGCTCATAGGCTGCCACCCAGGACAGGTAGCACTCCTCCTCACACCACAGCTGCCAGGGCCGCATTGCTTACTTGGAGTCATGGAGAGCCACCGGACACGCCAGTTGGGATGGTGCGTCGAGAAAAACCGAATAAAACCCCTTGAACCCCGCGCCTGGCATCTGGTGTTTGGAAAAAACTGATCGGTGCTGCCGATCGGAATCGGGCCATTTCCCGCTGGGCAAGAGAAATGCGATGATGCCAAACCGTCGTCGCAGATGGGATTGGGATTTCGCATCTCACAGCCTTCACAACCCTTCCGGAGTCTGTCCCGCCGCAGCCAGTGTTCAGACACAACTCTACACGGCAAATCCTGGGATTTCATCACAAAGCGCAAAGCGGTGGAAAGCCGTCCAGTGAAGTCGCAGCGGCATCATAGCAATCCGAGCAATGGCAATGGCAATGGTACGGGCGGAGGGAAGTACGAAGTAGATCGTGAATCGACGGCTTCACAAACATCACGGTGCTCAAACCCGCCGCCAGATGACCACGGAGCTGCTCCCGAGCTGTTGCACTGGCTGCGGATAATTGCACCCATCTTTTAACGGCTTCATAATTCCAGTCATGGAGAACCACCTCTGGACACGGCATATACAATACTGTGCTGTACGCACAGTACCATACTTTACCGTAGTATGTGCGAGTCGAACGTCCACACGCCTCCGGTCGCCACATGGGATACGCCTTCCACCGTCGATCATGGTGATTCTCGGTGTCAATCAGCACTTGATGAAATACTTGAATCTCGATGATGCCTGGCGCATCCAGTTCACTGGGATTTGACAGTAGCACGACAGCTTTGTGTTACGCTGCACGGCACTGCATCTGCACTGCGGTTGGAGTGCTCAGGCAGAGTTCGAGGACCGGCGTGCAACTCCGACGCATTATCGTCGATGAGAAGAATGTACAAGTAAAGTCGAAGTCAAAGACTGGGGTAGGGCATCACCGCAATATACTATCATCTGTTTTCATTCAGATGATGGGATGAGGTGCCTCTTCGTACATTACTCAGGCAGCACAACCAACACACCCACAATCAACGATGTCCCACTTCAGGTGTGATAGCAAGTCCTCGGAGACCTCGGCGGGGAAAACTCTGCAGTGAGACTGTTGGAGAGTTACCTAGGTATGGGATATCGAAATGCCATGTTGAATGAACGTTGCTTCCGGTGAGTTTTCTTATCAAATTCAATGATAGATGCCAAGGTGACGGGATATCCCCAACCCACTTTTCCTGCTTGGGAGAAAAAGTAATGGCCAACCACTCGGAAATCCGGGTAAGAAAAATACCTTAAAGTGTGCTTCAATGAGGGATCATGATCCGAGTGTTGCACTTCATGCTATCTCGAACGAATGGGAATACCTCCAGTGCCAGATCACCCTGCCATGGAAACCATATATCCACTGACTCGAGGTCTGCATGCATATAGTTATTTGTACGAAGTATAATTCAAAAGATCTATATAGGGAGTTGAAGATTTACCTCGCCGGTCAAACTCCATAAGGCGAAATCGAAACTTGAAAACCTACATAGTAGATCCCCCAGCCTCTGACTGTGGGGAAAAGGGGAAGTGCCATATTGTGTTACCATGACCATCGAGATAATTTCAAAAACCGAGGGATGGGAAGCGGGGCACAATAATGAGGGGAAAAGATAAACGTGATTGTCAGCTCTTATACATCTGGAGCAGTTCTCTACCGGTAGGTATGTTCTCGAAAAAGATATGATGTTCTTGACGGTAAACGGATTTTGCGGGCCGGCCCTTGCTATGTAAGAGGGATCCCGCAGAAGGGCTGGGACTTCTCGACGACGCGACTGACAATAATCTGATAAGATCCGTTCCGTTTCGCCCTAGAAGACTCGTAGAAGATCTTTCGCAATCTCTGCACTCCTACTCGTAGTATGTTCACTACCTAGCTTTCAGGTACCGGAGAAACTCGCTTGCGTATCCAAAACAAACCAGCAGCATTCCCTTCTACTATACTGTATTCGATATCAGTACTTCCGCCCTCGTCCCCACGAGGAAGCTGAAGCCTTCGAGCAGCTTCATCGTATCCCATTCATCAATATTGGTCTGATAAGTTCATGCACACCACCATACCCCACGGCAATTATTGTATACCGTCAGCGCCAAGTGGCTCGTAGCCTGAAGAGAAGTTCTTTACCAGAAGTTCAACTCAAGCCCCCCTTTCACCTTTCACCTCTCTCCCAATCTTCTACCTCTCCATTAGAGTAACTTGCCAATACCCAATACCCAATATCACAAGCCAAAGCGCTATCATTTGGTCAGGTACAAGTAGGGATGCAGAGCAAGAGCCCCACTACCGGTCGGCGCTTAGCCAAACCTCATCTGGCCGGCAAGCCAACGAGAAAGCAGGCGGCTACAGTCACAAACAGTTTCTGTGGATAATATATGACGCCGCTGAGGCTGTAGCCAATCACCAGCCTTTGGAGCTCACTCGCTTGCGCAAGCCCAACCAAAAAGCCCCAGCAGAACTCCCCCAATCAATCCCAATGCGATGCCATGATCCGTCAAGCAGGTCCACCCACCTGCCACCAGCACCCGTCTCTCCTCCATGGGAATCAGGGCTGAGGGTCGAAAGATTTCCTTGAATCCTTCCATCATAAGCAGAGCCTCTCTCGAAACTTCGCGCAGCCAACACGATCTGGCCTCTCAGCTTGAGCTCAAGTCAAGTGCAAGCTCTTCTCACGACTTTCACCCCTCCAAAACCTTACCCCTCACCTCCCCTCATTATTGCGGTCGCCCTTTTGCGACCCCAACCCTTCTACTATCAGCTATCAGCAGAAACACTTGGACCTGATACACCCCGCATCGCATCGCATCCGCACCCCATCCATCTGTGCCTCCCGCGTTGACGACTCCAAAAATAACAATCCGTACGTCACGCAGCAGAAATCCTTCATTGGATAACTTAACCTTTCGTACCAGCCCATGGCAGGCCGTCAAGGAAGACCAGATGAGGAACTTTTCCTCGGTAGACCCCATAATGGCGGCGATAGTCCGACTGTCGAGCCTTTGAGAATCCACAAGCCAAACAGCCCACAACCTTCTTCATCCGCCGGGCGTGGAAAAACCCCCCAGCTGTCGACGAAGCTCACATTTCCACTGCCTCCCGGCGCATCAAGCTCTGCAAATCCTTTACCTTATCCTGACGACGAGTCTGACGACGACGAGGATTTATTCCAAGCCCCGCCAAAGCCTCGACCCCACCGAGCTCCATACCCCGAAGACAGGAAACCCTCTCAAGGCTCGTATGGAATCGGAGGGGGAGGACAGAGACAAGAACAATCTAGGCCAGGTACAGGAGGAAGGAAAGAATCGATTGACACGGCTCCGAGATTAATGACAAGTCCCATTGAAAAGAAAGGCCCGGGCCTGGCAGAAAGACGTGGAACAGCTCCAAAGCCCCTACCCGAGTCCCCAGGTCCTGATCTTCCTGATAAGGAAGGGCTGTTTGCGAAACCTCTCAGAGATCCTAAACCTCCACCCAAGATTGTTTCCTCTTCAACTGGAGGCCGGCGCCCATCTGAGGGAGGCAATCCTTATCCTGAGTACCATCAGCAGTATTTTCCCCCACCCGTTCCAAATCCTCCTTCAGAGCCTTCAGATCACAACTTAGCCGCACCAACTCCCAGTGGAATGAATAGATTTGCGTCCACAGCATCTACATCTACCACAAGAGCTACTAGAGGCTCTCCCCCACCTCCCGAAACTCCTATTATTGGGCCTGGCGACCCGATAGCTGGAGGTGGAATCGAAGCCCGATATGCGGCAGCAGGAATATCTGGAACAGCTACGTTGAGTAGTCTTCACCAGCAAAACAATGCTGCTGCCCAAAGAGCGAATCAATATGGAACTCCGCCTGTTCCGCAGCTTCCCCAAACTCCAGGGCTCACTGCACAACAAACTGCACCTAGACCATGGACTCCAACAGAGCTTCCAGATACCCAACCTCACGGTCCACCCACAGTCTATCAAGGTCTAAATCAAGTATCAACCTCACCATCACCACCAGCACAGCAAAGTGGTAGTCAAACAAATATACCGCAGACCAATTCCTTTGAACAAGACTTTCAACGCATGCAATTATCTCCATCACCTCCACCAGCTTATTCTAGTGTTGGCCCAGGATCAAATGGTGCTAGTAATGCATCAAGCTACCCTCCAGAAAAGGGAGGTCGTGCTCCCGTCCCGGCTGCCATCAACACGATAGCAAAACCAAACATTGCTCCAGCAATGATGTCTCCAGAATTGCAGCATCCAGGACACCCCGCTTTTGCAAATGATGCTGCTAGAATACAAGCCGCTCAACCCCAACCAACTCCACAACCAATTCCCGTACAACAGCAGCCACAGCAGCACGTTCAGCACGTTCAGCAACCACAACCGCAAACGCAGCCACAACAGCAGCAGCCACAACATATGGCAAACTCGTCTCCATTTCAAGGTGCTGGACCATCATCGCCGCCTCCTCTTCCGGAAGGTTGGATTGCTCATCTAGATCAAAATTCTGGCCAATATTATTACATTCACTTGCCAACTCAAGCAACACAATGGGAGTTTCCCAAAGGCCCTTTGCCACTCAATCACGATACCGCCCCCCTCTCTCCTACCATATCTACTTACGGAAATCCTCTTGCTTCGCCTGGTCTGAGCCAATTTGGCAAACCTATTGGCTCACCTGGGTTTCCACCCCATACTCCTGGCTATGCCGAGAGCATCATGAGTATGGCATCTCAGACTCCAACCGCAGCTGGGTTTTCGGGTCCTCCACCAAGTGCTGGTGTGGACATGTATAAAATTGCGCCGACCAACGGAGTCTATTTTGGCCCATATCTCCGCTATGTAAATATGGACATGGAGAGAGGCTTGTGGTTGGGGACAATTATGCTTGTCACAGATGGCCCACAACCACCTACAATTCACATCCATAAAAGTGTTGATTTGTCTCCCGACCCGCGCCAGCTTAAACCAAATCCAATTTCCACTCATCAACGATGGACATTCTATCGATATGATGTAGACCTGCAGATGGATGATGGTCCTGGTGATAGATGGACTTATGCAATTACTTCGCACCTAGGTTGTACTCGTTACGAGTTCTTGGTTGCTGGTCGGTATGAAACCAATTGGAGGTTCATTGCCCATTCTGGTAATGATTTTGCCATGAACACCAGTGCGGCTGAGCGCTCCAAGCTTGGTGGGATTGGCTTTATGTGGAAAGATGTGTTGCAAAAGAATGTTGACTGCGGTGGTTTCCATGTTCAACTTGGACTGGGCGATCAAATTTATGGTGATAGATTATGGAAAGAAATTCCACTGCTCAGGCAATGGCTTGCCATGAGTGGAAAAGAGAATCGAAAAAGCGCAGCGTGGACTGCACGCCACGAAGAAGATGTAGCACATTCATATTTCCATTACTACACTAGCCATTTCGATCAACCATATTTGAGAGAAGCGTTTGCGCAAATTCCTCATATTCTACAAATCGATGATCATGATATGTAAGTGTTCTCTGTATGTCGTTTATCCAACGGTCAACTGACAAGTACCAGTTTCGATGGTTTCGGCTCGTATCCAGACTATATGCAATCCTCCAACATGTTCAAGAACATTGGACGTATTGGAATTGAGATGTATCTTCTATTTCAGCATCACACAACACTCGAGATTCTTCGTAATGTCAGTACTGACGTAGATCTTTTCACCATTACTGGTCAAGGCTGGCATTTTGTCAAATATCTAGGTCCAGCAGTTGTAGTTATAGGACCAGATTGCCGCTCAGAGCGCAATCAGCGTCAAGTGCTAGCTGGCCCAACGTACCAGGGCATATTTCCAAAAGTTGCAATGTTACCTCCAAGTGTTCAGCATTGTATCTGGATGGTCTCAGTGCCCATCGTGTACCCTCGATTGGAAACAGTGGAGAGCCTTGCCCACACCATGGCGACTGGCAAGAAAGCTTTCACGGGAACATACAATCTTCTTGGAAAGGTCACTAGTTCAGTAGCTGGTGTTGTTGGAGGTAAGGAAGCTGTAGCTTCTGGGTTCACTCAAGTGAAGAAAGCAGTCGGAAAGTCCGGGCTCATGGGAGGAGTTCTCAACACATTCGGTGATATCGATATTGCCGACGAGCTCCGTGACATGTGGACCCATGAATCCAAAGATTTAGAGAGAACCTACTTGATTCGAACACTTCAAACCATTTCCAATCAAAAGGGTATACGCATGACGTTTCTCTCTGGAGGTGAGTTGATCCAGGAATTCTACGACCAGAATTGCGCTAATCAAACTCAGATGTGAACTGTTGTGGGGCAGGTCTTGTACATGATCCTACCCATCCAAGCGACCATAAGACAATGTACCAAGTTATATCCTCAGCTGTTGTAGCAGCTCCACCACCATCATACGTCCTCAAAATGCTTCATAACAATAAGCCACTTTACGTGCCTGTGAACGGTCAGAAATCAACCAACCAGGTTTCGGACACCAAAGAAGACATGATGGAGATCTTCCAAACAGATACCAATGGCGGACCTAGAGAAATGAAGAAGCTTATGGGTAGAAGGAATTATGTCGCTTTTGTCGCGTATGATCCGGAGGCTATCTCAGCTGGTGGCCAAGGTTATGCTGCTAGTGTTCATAGTGGACAGCAAGGATTGGCGAAGTTGAGTTTGGCGGTGGATTTTGTGGTGCAAGGGGATGGTGGATTTAGTGCTCCGACGAAATATGGTCCTGTTATCATACCGAGTCTTGAGTTTGGGCGGTGAGCTTGATTCGATAAGATTGATGGGGTAGGAAATCTGGGGTGGTTGGGCTTTAATAGTGATACATGAGTTCATGGATTTCATCATGTAGAGAGGAAGCAAGCAGGACTTGATTTTTGAATAAGCATCTCAGGGAGTTGTTGGGTAGCGCTGCTGGGATATAGTTTCTGAGTTCGTGCTTGCTCTTCTTGCCTCTTTTTTGGTTTCTGTCATATTCCCACATAGCGAATAGATATGAAGCTTGAATGATTTCCTGCATAGTTCTTCTGAGACTTTCTTCAGATTTTATGTCTCTCTTTGTAAAGCGAAAGTGGAGAATATGAATTTGAACAAACGATGACTTATATTTTGAACTTACTTTTGTAGACATATGACATGTCAAGATACCTACTCCCACGAAGTAGATTATTCCTTTGCAAAGCGTGTAGTTGTAGGCTTATGCCTAAATGAAATTCACAGGTCTAGTATTGTTTATCTTTGCTTCGTTTTAGGTAGCATATTTCGCAAATGAAAAAGAATTGTTCCGTAGATGTTTAGCTGTTTAGTCTTTTCTGGTTGAGTGAGAAAGGTAACTGTAAGTAATTGTAGCCTTAGTTAATAACAGATTGATAAATCTAGAGTGTTTCTCAGAGTCTCCTGTGGACTATTTTGTTGTTTCCTACAGAGCAAACAATTAGACTACTCGGACAAACTTCTGGTGAGTATTCACTGGCTAAAGCTTTTAAGGTGACATTCACATATCTTCTGAAAAGGTAAAACGTGATTCACTCACCTCTGGAATTCACTCACCTTTGGTCCTACATGTAGCCTCCACTGTCTATTCACAAACTCTACATATACTTGAATCTTGAGCCATACTTGAATCGGTCGCGCCGACTCGCCATAGGTTTCCTGACCGCAGGTCTTACATGCATCGCACAGAATCAAACCATCGACAATCTTTCATATACACAACTGGCAAGCATCATGTTTGTCTCATCTACGAGAACAATTGAGAAGTGGCGCCTACGTTCGACCATCAAGCGTGACAAGAATACACTCGGATACTTCCCAGGAACAACGATCCTCTTCTTCCTTGCCAAAAATCATGACACTACCATTCCTGCCGCCCTACAGTTTATTCTCAAGCAAGTCAATGCAGAAACTATTGTTGATGACGTCAAAGCAGATGGAAAGGTGAAGGAGTCGGAGAAGAAGCTCTACACAGGCGAAGAAGCAATTCTGTATTTCCAAGAGAACGTTTTGAAGAGCGCTGTGGAAGAGGCAGTGGAAGGGTCTCCTCCAAAAGTCACCAGAACCGTAGTTCCAATGTGGGTGCTTGACGACGACGAATTCTGCTTTCTGCGTAAAGAAGCTGAGAAAACGGCACCGTGGCTAGCGAAGGTTCTCTTTGAGAAACAAGTCATACCTCCACCTCCCCATTCAGCCGCTAGAAAGTATTTTTTCAAGGACTTGAAGAAAGACACTGGAGCTGTGGGATTGTATATTCCTCCTACTCCTCCTCGTGTTCTCATACCCGCTTTACCAGCTGGCGAAGAACCCAAGGTCATTTTCCATTTCATGCGACATGGACAGGCGAGTTGATTCATTTTACTCCAATATCTGCATTTTCATTCTTACTAACGGAAATAGGCACTACATAACGTACTCCATTACACCAACAAATCCCTAGTCGCCACCCTCCACGACCCAGCCCTGACACCCACCGGCCTCCTCCAATGCCTCCACGCCTCGCATAAATTCCCCTATCTCCACCACATCGACTACATCTTTGCCTCCCCCATGCGTCGTACTCTCCAAACCGCTCTGGCAACCTTCATGCCCATCCTGAGTCCTGAGAAGAAAATCGTGGCCTGGACGGAAATCCGCGAATTCGGCAACGGACGTCCCAACACAGGTCACAAGCTCAATGAGTTAAAGGAGGTATATGACAGCAAGAGAGTCGATTTCAAACTGGTGCCAGAGGGGTGGGAGTACAATAGTGAGAACGATGGTGTCACTTGTCCTTGCTGCAGGAATTCTCGTCCCGAGCGAGTTAGACCTGCGCTGCAGATCTTGAGACGCGTGGTTCTTGACGGTGGGGAGTGGAAGGGGATGCCGTTTAGGAAGGCTAAGAGAGATGTGCATATTGCTTTTGTTACTCATGGGGCTTTTTTGGCGAGTCTTTTGCGGCAGACGAGTAAGTGGATTTTTGCCTCCCTTTTTTTCTTCGCTTAGGATGGTTGGATTGACTATGGGGCTTTTGCTGATTTTGTGGGGTAGAACAATTTAATAATACGGATATTAATAGTGGGTATTTTAAGGATGGGAGATGGGTTTCTATTGGATGGTATAAGCGTGCTTGAGAAACCTTGGGCTGGTGGGCACTTTAGATATCTAGGGTAAACTTGACTGGGTAGCTAGAGCCTTTCTTTCTCTGAGTTTATTTTATTCTTGATAACTTAGATTCTCGATGCTCAGAGATGTGGATAACGGGAATGAGAATAATTGCTGAGGTACTGAGAATACCTGGATGGCCCTTCAACTCTCTCTCTCTCTCTCAATGCTCTTTTCCTCATGACGAAAGAAAGCCGATATTTAACCAAAAGCGCACGACATTATTCTCCAAGCACTTTCCATTTCAACTGAGGGATCTGGCTCTTTGCAAAGGAATTGTTTATATATAAAATGTTTCTGAAGAACTTTCTCCTGGCAATTTACCCTCATTTCCGTTTTTACTATAGAAAGCAAAAAAGAACTCCTAATCGCGAAAAGGCCAAGAAATGAAGTCCACTGACTATGATACCCTGACTACAACAAGTCGTCTTCCCCATCAACGGGAGTTCGTTCTCACTGCCGTGATTCCGCAAGGCGTTCCGTGTCAGCATATGCTGAATCAGTCCCGCCAGGGGCTTTTTCGTTGAAGGTAAAATCAGCAGGTCTTCAAGCCTCATGCGTAGAGCATTTGATAACTCGCGAGGAATCTGCGTATTATACCTTATATCCAGAATTAGTCGCAGGCGTTCGATATATATCTAGATATATCGCGGTTGTCTTACTAGACTAACCAATTATTTACTACAGAGTAGATTGGTGATATCCCAGGTCTACCTTCTAACAAGTAAAAATCTACAAGTTACTTGTACGGCTGAGAAGCCACCCCTTATCTACTGGCTAAGAAGACTCTAAGAGTTCGTAACAATGAGATACTAGCATCTTCCTTTCTCCACATATACCGCATTTCCGATGAAGGTAGGAATAGTTCGCGTCTGTATAAATACATGGAAACACATTTTTCATATTCCACACATGGAGAATCTACTGTGCTCGTCAGCGTCGTGGCGCATGTAATGACATCAAGTGCATGTAGGTATTAACACTCACCCACAGTTGCGTTTACACGTACCGTACCGTCTTCTGGTTAGCCATCCTTTCGAATTGTGGGCGGTCAGTTGGTGTTGTGACAGGGAATAACAGAAACGACAATAGAACCTTTTTTGACAGCAAATCTTCTGGACTGGTCTTGTCACTGTANCCCGGATTTGATAATTTATTCCCGTAAATAGGCTGTTCACCAGCAGTCCCAACGCCATTGAAAAATCACAATCCCATCCCTTACAGTATGTAGCTTCAAGAAAGGAAGGAAATAGTTACCAAATCTCTTTGTGCACAAATAAGTTGGTAGAGCTAGTCCCTGGCTCTGAACTTGTACTGGGTGGGGTCATGATTCCCAAACCTCAGGAAGTAGGGAAATCAAAATTGTTTTATTATACTAGATTACTGTCATTTTGAGGAAAGTTTTACTTCGCAGAGGAGAGTGCGAAATGAAGAAATACTAAAAGCCTTATGAGAAGTCTGTACTATCTAGCATGTTGACTCTCACAAACGGTACTTACAATAACCACCGCAATCTGATATATTATTACTTAAGGCTTACCTTCTCAAGAACAACCGCTATCCACCAACTACTATTCAAACTAGTAAACCCTCCAATATACAGTACAGTACATCATTTCTATCGCCCCCCTCCCCACCCCTCGGACCCGAATCCCACGAAACCGAATTAGCCCCCTTCAAAGCCCACCCCTAGAAACTTCCTCATCAGTAACCACCGTTATAAAACCCAATCCAAATCCAAAGAAGATGTTACCAGAAAACAAATGTCACAATCTCCACTTGCTTTCCCAGGGGTAGTTGTATGTGGCCTTGTTATAGACCTTTCGATCCACTTTATAGAAACCTCGGAATGATATGTTAGCCCATAAAGCCTCTAATAATCCGCAAACAACCCTCCATCTCGAATCCCGGTGTACGGCACAAACGAAACCTCACATTCGACAACACCTCAAACCCCGACAGCAATAACATCCACCTCCTACCAACCACACCCCCTAAACCACATACGAACACAAAACTCTACTCCCGCTTACGATACGAAAACCAAAGGACCATCAAGTGTCAAGTCCACAAGATACTCCTAGAATTGCGTTACAGTCCTTATACGTCAATAAAGAAGTCTTCTTTTTGTGCTTCCTGAGTCGGCATCTCGTAGTGGTGTAGATGTTAATATATAGTTTTTACGATTTGTGGTTTACTAGTTATTGGGCCGAATGTGTAAGTTGAATGCTGGAACTTGTCAGTGGTTGAGCTTTCACGGTTAATGTTGGTTAATAGTTTGAGTATTACTGACACTGTAGTGATCTGTATGCGGTAGCGAGTAGTGAGAATAAATAAGATTCGCTTAGCGAATTAGTGTAGCATCAACAATACTCAAATCCACAGCCACCATAGCCACCACAGCCAATCGATCAAACAACTCAATTCTCATCAAATCCAGTCACCAATATGCGCCATTGGGAAAAACTCAAATCATCATTCGTATTTACATTCTGCTCATGATCCAAAACCTCCCTCCCAAATTTTTCATTTCATGCACTTTATGACCTCGCTAACAAACTAAGAATGAGTAGGCATAGAAACATCCGCAGCCTTGGAAATAGCATCCTCGCTTCTCCACAGACTAGTCACAGTCTTCAATTGAGTATAGAATTGAAGTCCTGGTTTGCCGTAGAAGTAACTGGCTCCACCACCAGCGATGGATTTCTTGTTTCCTGTGAAGGAGAACATGGGAAGGGGGACGGGAATCTGAAGTGTGATGTTAGTATTCGACAAAGTGATGGGAATGTGTGATGCTTACTGGTACATTGATTCCAACTTGTCCGGCCTCGATGTTCTTTTGGAATGCCGTGGCGGTAGCTCCGGATTTTGTGAAGATAGCAACACCGTTTCCATATTCATTGGCGTTAATAAGGTCGACAGCCTCATCCAAAGAGTCGACGTTCAAGCACACCAGAACTGGACCAAAGATCTCCTCGGTATAGCACTTCATGTGTGGCTTAACGTTGGTAATGATAGTTGGTCCAACCCAGTTTCCGTTAGGGTATTTAGCTGGTTTGAAGCCACGTCCATCCAAGAGAATAGTAGCACCCTCCTTCTCAGCACTATCAATCAATGCCTCAATTCTCTCCTTGCTTTGTGGTGAGATGACAGGTCCAAGATCTGAACCCTCTTCAAAGCCTCCGTTGACTTTCAAAGACTTGGCACTCTCGGCAAGCTCGGTGAGCCACTCTTTTGTCTCGCCTACCATAACCAATGTACTCAAAGCCATACAACGTTGACCAGCAGCTCCAAAGGCAGCACCAACAATTGAGTTGAGTGCATGCTGTTTGTTGGCATCAGGAAGGACGGCTGCGTGGTTCTTGGCTCCCAAGTTTGCCTGTACACGCTTTCCATTTGCTGAGCCTCTTGCGAAGATATACTCACCAGCACGGTTGCTTCCAACGAAACTAATAGCTTTAATGGCAGGCTCGTCAATAATAAAGTCTACGGTCTTGGCTGCACCATGAATGATGTTCAAGACTCCAGGTGGCATGCCAGCTTTTTGGGCAAGCTCAGCCAATATCATGGCAGCACCTGGATCTCGTTCCGAGGGCTTGAGAATAAGGCAGTTTCCAGTTGCCGTTGCAATTGGGATCGACCATAGCGGGATCATCGCGGGGAAATCTAGAAACAAGTTAACACAGTTGAAGGCATAATATCTAGCTGACCTACTGAAAGGGCAAATGGCAGCAACCACTCCCAGAGGCTCTCTGTAACTTCTTGTTTCCATATCCTTAGCGACTTCGAGGACCTCTCCTACCATCTGTTGTGGGATGTTGCAAGCACCCTCAGCAACTTGTAAACCACGGAGAACATCGCCTTTAGCATCTGCAAATATATAAGCATTTATTCAGCTACACGTTTCAATTGTGCCCTACCAGCAAAAGTCTTGCCCTGCTCCAAGGTAATACTAGCAGCCAATCTGTCCCAGTTATCCCGTACCAACTGAGTAAACTTGAACATAATTTGCTGTCTAGCCATCACACTCGTCGCTTTCCATGCTGGAAAAGCCTTTTGTGCACTCTCCACGGCAGCCTTAAGTTCGGCATCGGTGCTTTGAGGAACTCGTGTGACGAGGTTATTCGTAGCGGGGTCGTGTAGGTCGATGAACTGAGTAGTTTCCGACTTCAGGAACTTGTTGTCGATGAAGTAAGGGGTATCTTGGACATTCGAGATCTTTTCGTGGGAGGTAGGGTAGTCTTCGGCGGCATATGCTGGAGCTGATGCTGACGCTGGCTTCAAGTGTTGTGCTGTGGCATGCAATCGTCTCGTAGCTATCTTGGTGTTTTCGGCAGAGGAAGGCATTCTGAACACTGGCGCGGAGCAGCGTGGAACTACTCGCGCTCTTGCTGCGGTGGCAGGGAGGGTTCGCGTGAAAGCTCGACGCATTTCGTAAGAGCAATTCTTTGGTGTTGTTTTTCAGAGGGAACAATCAGCCAACTGATCCCTCTGTGTCAATAATCGAATGGCAATTGATCAGTGGTTGAGGGCTCCATTCCGAAGCTCTCCCCGACCCGACCCCCGAGGTTTAATGGAGGGGTGGGTGGCTAGATACGGGGTAAAAAGGACGTGCACCCCCACCTACCAATGTAAGCTTCACCAAGGAAATGAAATGGTGAATGCACAATGGCTCTGGGTACGAATGAGAGCGATATAAATACCAACTCGTGGGTGGATTACAATGCATTTTCTTGGGATTTCAAAGCTAATTGGAATGATCGCCTAGGAGCTTGAAAATAATTGTATTCAGAGAGTTTCTAAAGTCAATAAGCTCGATTAAAAAACAGTCTTCTGCCGACTGCCGACCGATATCGCTTCGCTTCGTCTGGAGACGATATCACTATCGCCAACGAAGCTCCACCAGCACCACTTATTCCAATCATTTTTTGAAATATTGCTAATATTATCCTGTCTTGATTTCTTACCAGTTTCTGTTTTTAAGTCGTGAAATTCGTGACTTACTCGAGGAGACTTAGATAGATGAAAGTCGAAAAATTACCGAGTCTAAGCGGCTCCCATCGTGAAACGGAGCCCGAGAGCTCCGAATGAGGTGTATCAAGTGACCACAAAGCGCAGGTACGAGCGAGCTTAAGCTTAGAACAACCTCCGATATTCCAGGAATGCTCATCTTGGGGCTCCTCAATACAATTGTTCCAAGATGGTTCTCATCGATTTGCCTAATGAGATATTCCTCTTGATCGTAGATCAGCTGGGTCCTAAGGATCTAATTCTTCACCGTCGTGTTAATAAGCAATTTCACACGGCCTTTACGGAGAATGAGCTCAATTATCACTTTCTGCAACACCATTTCCCCAGAGTCAAGGAATTGAGAAACGTCGAGGATTGGAGAGCACGTACAGATTGGTCGGAACAATTCTCAAGAGTAGTCAGACGCTATCATCACTTACAATCAGGCCGGCCGCGAGGCATTGAGATAGCCAGTCTAGGGAAATCCTTCATAGCCCCCACCTGGTCCCGATCATACCCAGTGGTTCCATGGCGACGACATTTACAATTCGAAGAAAAGACAGCTCAATTTCATTACCCTGATACATTATGGACCTACGACGATGGACTCCTGGTCTTCCCGTCTGCAGAGTTGAAGAGCTATGCTGTTTATGACCTGAGTGCGAGAATATTAAACGAGATTGATATTGATTCGGAAAACAAAATTGTCAGGCGAATCAGACTGAAGGAGAAGACTCTTATCATTGAATGGTGTGAAGCAGAACCCTATCACCAACTCAACGAATATGAGAAGGTGCACAGGCATTTCACGACTTCTTACGATATATTCTTGGACCCAAGGACTGGGAAATATCAATCAATTTTCAGGTTCATTCTCCCATCTCTGGGTTTCCTAATAGGTTGGACTAACAACGAATAGGAACGAATGGAAGATTCATTTCTTGGGCTTCCCATTGAACTCAAGGGATCGTTTCTACAGCACCCATAACAAAAATCACTACGCAATATACATATGGCAACCCAACCGGAGCGCTTGGGGAGAAGACGAGCCTATTGAAATGTTAGCGATCTGGGATATCTCACGTCCTTCAGCTTACCGTCCAAGTACTGACCCAACCGGAAACTGTAAACCGGCAGACGAAGTCGATGGACCTAATATCACTCGCCGGTTCACTTTCCTGGATCTAGGTTTCTATGGAATCAGACAACGCTCCAGTCCAACTTTCCGGGCGCTTGAATTGGATGAGAACCACGTGTACTTCATTTGCGAGGATCATAGATGGCTTGTTGGAGCACAGTCTAGTGATAGACACCCTCGACTTCATAAAGTGAAAAGTACAGGAATACCTTTTGGATCTGGGCCGCATTGGGAAGACGAATGTGGAGCTGATGGTGATGTTAATCTGTCATTCTGTGAACGCAATTCGGATAATAGAAGTCCTGGGACAGCGCCATGCTGGCGACATGAGGTAAGGATTCGTGAGATTCGGTGCTTACTTCTGTACCACCCTTTGATTACTATTCATATCTCTCTCGGATGACCACATTTATTAATCCAGAGGACATAGATTAATCGAGAGATCTATTCCTCGGTTCTTCTAAACCTTGAACACTAATCAATACTTCTCCCTAAAACTGTTACGGGCACATAACCAAATTTCTTATCGCATACATACCACCACAGAGTGCTAACAATAACCAAGGAATTTCCATATCTGACCATCACCGAAGCATTGGACGCCGAGGCAGGTGTCATCTTCAGCGCCAGACACTGCTTCATGCTCGAAACAATATCCATCAACATCAAACCCAAAATCAAAATGATTGGCCCAGGATACGAGATTTCTCTAAGAGATGGTCTCTGGCAACAGTTACTCGGGAAAGGAAAGATTTGTGGGGATGAAAGATGGCTTATTGGGGAGAATACTCGGGATGAGGTTGTCATCTTACATTTTGATCAGGAGGGTGGGAGTGAGGGTGGGATTTCTGCTTTGGATCGTCTGGCGATTTGAGTGGTCGTTTATAGTTCACAGGACTTTATTGTTATGAAGTATTGTTGAGTTACGCACGTACTCGGATGGTAACATTATCTCCATGCACCCTTCCTTTTCATGTCATTCGTCATATGGATCGTAAATTGTTACAGTAGCACCCGTATTCTTGTCGAGAACTCACGCATTTGCGTTCATCACTGCATGAATCGGAATGATTGAGCCGTTGCGTTTATTTTATGCTGTCAGATCTTAGTATACTACAGCACTCGTAGAGTTACTAACTTAGGGAAGGTTATATCCGTCTTTACTTATGAGGTTGTCTCTTCGCGTGGTAGTCCCGTCTGGGTCTTTTCGAATGGGGTATATAGGTACTCGGTACATGCTAGACTCTACTAGAATAGCGAACGAAAGCTTTCTATTAGATGGCTATCCTGAAGCAGTGACTACTTTGGAGAATTTAAACCTGGGGTACTCATAAACCAGGTTCAAACAAGCTTTGTACCGCAACCCCGCCTTGTACTACTGTACTATACATGCAGCTACATACGTTACCTACCGGCCGATCCGGCTATAACCTGCAGTCGACATACTGTAGTAATATCAGCCATAGTACCAGCATAAGTAGCTAACTACCGCCAACATTCTATATAGTCTCACTCTCCCAAAGAATCCAGGTGTGAGACGGATATTTGGGAACTAGTAACAATAATGGTTTTCTTCCCGCTTACACACCAGATACCGATTCCCAATAAAGATATCATATCTTGGATCTTCGATGATCCTAAATACGATCAAGATGAACCTGTGAGTTCTCCTTTCCAAATATCAACAACCAATCAAATAAAGAAATTTGGATTCCCTTGAGATAAAGTGTGTTCTAGGTTCTTGGTGCTAACTCCAACACAGATGTACATCGACGCCCAAAACCCCTCCCACTCCATCTCCCTATCCCAAGCACGGATCCTCGTAAAAAAGCTCATCGCAGGTTTCCACTCAGTAGGCCTCCAAAAGGGCGATTGCGTCTGTATCCACTCCTTCAACGACGTATGTCCACCCTCCCCATCTCCTCACATCTCCTCACATCTTCTAATCTCCTTTACTGGACTTAGATACACTACCCCATCCTCGTCCTAGGAATCATCGCCGCAGGCGGTATCTTCACGGGAACGAACCCTTCGTACACGCCCTTCGAGTTGACGCACCATTTTAGAACTGCGGATGTCAAGTTCGTTGTTACGCAACCGGAGATGCTGGGGAATGTCTTGGAGGCGGCGGGGACGTGTAAGATTGGGAAGGAGAGGATTTGGGTGTTTGATGTTTTGGGGGAGGAGGTGTCGGATGGGTTGAGGTCTTGGAGGGCTTTGTTGGGGGATGGGGATGGGGAGTGGGAGGGGTTTGATGATGAGGTGATGGCGGGGGAGAGGGTTGCTGCTAGGTTGTTTAGTATGTTTTTTTTTGGTGTTGATTTTCTTCTTCAGATATTTATGAGGACTTGAGGGTTTGAAGAGGGAGGGGAATTTGAACTGATATTTGATAGGTTCGGGAACGACGGGCTTACCGAAGGCGGTGGATATAAGTCACAGAAATCTCGTTGCGCAACATGTTCTCACACAGGAAATCAACAAGAAACCATGGAAGGTATATTCATTCTCCCATCATAAATTCGGGGAACTAATCAACTGCATCAGACAATCCGCCTCTTCTGTCTCCCAATGTTCCACGTTGCAGCAGTACCAAGTCCGGTTCCTCCCCCTCTTCTTAAATCCCCAAAGCTAATGTAGATGTCTGTGAGAAGTTATTCATACATCTGTCCTGAAAGCTGGCGCACCAGCAGTCATCATGCGACGGTTCGATTTAGTACCGTATCTTGAGGCGACAGATCGCGTTGCTATTACCGAATGGTATATGGTTCCTCCGATGGTTATTGCTATCATAATGAGTCCGCTTGCCAAGAAGTACTCGCTTAAGTCGGTGAGGAATGTGTCGATTGGTGCTGCGCCGCTGAGTAGGGAGTCTCAGAAGGCTTTGAAGGGTTTGTTGGATGAGAGGGCTATTGTGACGCAGTAAGTGATACTTCTTGATTTTGAATGATTGTAAGCGCGTAGGGAGTCGCTGTCTACGATTTCGCGCTGGAATTGAGTTCCTGAGATGGCTATGGCGAATCTAAAAATAATCAATTAGGGTATGGGGAATGACTGAGTTAACTTGTCTCGCTACAATGTTCTACTACCCCGAAAACGACGATACAGGAAGCATCGGTCGTATCATACCAAACACCGAAGCAAAGTAAGTTACTTCCTCTCTGTCCAAAACTCTGTGGCCTGGAAGGGATATCTCCCTAAAAGACCAGATTCATACCTTTTCTTTCTACTATAAGGAGTTCGTAAAATAATATCCAATATATCTGACCAAACACAGACTCATCGACGACAACGGAAACGAAATAACAACCTACGACACACCAGGAGAACGTAAGCCCCCCTCCAACTCTTCCAATCCTCCCAAAAAGACCAACCCTAACCAACCAAGTCTACATCCGCGGCCCAACAGTAATAAAATCCTACTACAAAAACCCCCTCGCGACCTCCCAAACCCTCACACCAACCTCCTTCCTCGCAACCGGCGACATAGTCTACTGCTCCGCAACCTCCAAAAAATGGTACCACATCGACCGCAAAAAGGAGCTCATCAAAGTCCGCGGTTTCCAAGTCGCACCACCCGAAATCGAAAGTGTGCTGCTTTCCCACCCGGGTATTATAGATGCGGCGGTTATCGGCGTGAAAGTAGGGAGTGAGGAGTGTCCGAGGGCGTATGTTGTGAGACGACCTGGTAAGCAGTGGGAGGGGATCGGGGAAAAGGAGGTGAGGATGTGGTGTGAGATGAGGTTGGCGAGGTATAAGAGGTTGAGTGGGGGAGTGAGGTTTGTTGGGGCAGTGCCGAAGAATGCTAGTGGGAAGATTTTGAAGAGGGTTTTTAGGGAGGAGGCGGGGAGGGAGGGAGAGGGAGAGGAGAGGGCGAAGTTGTGAGATGGGATTATGGGGTAGGGTTAGGGGGGTTAGTGTAGCGCGATTTAAGGATTAGTTTACTTGAAGTAAAGTTATTAGTAACTTTGTTCTTTTAGCCTTCAACTAGTTCTGATAAATTAAGCGAGAGAAAACCTGTAATTACTAAAGATATACGTTAATAGGCTCTAACGAGGCTATAAATTATAGAGAAACGATTAACAAGGAATGAATGAAATAGGCATTATATTATATTAGAAGTGCTAGATAACTTCTCTATACTACATCGTAATAGTGTAATCACTAAAGTGGCTCTTTGAACCGACACATAATATCCTATCCGATGCCCGCAAAATCCGCAAATGTACCCTACAACAAACTCTCTCATCAAATTCGACAGCAGTATTTCGACAATAGAGTTTTCACGACTAAACTCAAACATACAGTTCCCTTCATTAACGCGTATTCTCTTGCTCTTTGTGATCAGACAATTTCCATTCTGAACCGTATTTGTTAGGCTCTTCCGCTCCGCGGACGTACAGAAATCACACCATTCATAGCGCGAGTTTTCTTTCTCAAATCGAGTCGCTTCATGGCTATAGCTAGCTACTTGACCTTTTCTACTATATATAGCTTGATGTTTCCCGTGATTTGTTGCACGTATTGTTATGTAGAAGGGAGGGGCCTTTTTGGTAGTCTTCCACGTTTAGATGAAGTGATGTAAGTATCAGTATCTTCTTTTGTGGGTTTGAACAGAAGTTACAGAAGTATGTACCTGTCTTAATTCGGTGATTTCTCTTGTTAGGGATTATATAAGTATTGACGAAAGTAATAAATGTAAAAAGATGCATATAAAATTGATCTCTGCTTAAAGATAACTATTTGCAGAGCTAAGAGTAATAACGCCATTATGGTATGACAGGTTCCGTGCTTTATACTTACTGAATCGGCAGGCAGACTGGAATTTAGTTTACCTAGCTTAATAGTACAAGGACCACTCCGACTTTCAGTACCATGGTCCAGATTCGCCTTCCGATTATACCAAAGAACCTAACGCTCCTCGAAGGAGGTATTAAGAACTAATTGCTAAATCTCCCTTTCCAGGAAGTCTCTAAAATTTATCCCTTTTTGACAAGTATAAAATTTGCGATAGTATTAAACGATTAGACAGTTGAACCGTAAGATGTGATTATACTCCACTTACCAAATACTTTTAACTTACTTCCTATATTTCCTGGTGTGTTTTCCATAGAAAGCACTCCTGGGGCAATACTCTATAAGCATTGAACATCCGAAAGATTTCCAAACCCACGCCACTACTTAAAGCCAGGAAGATTTTACTTATCAAGACAGCTAGGTCGATGAAACAGCCCAGGGGAGAAATTCGGATTGAATAATGCTACAGTTGTAATTACAATACCTTAATCCGGACCCTATGTAACGATATTGGTATATATTCTCAGAGGCAGCCTTCAATGAAGATACCCCAGCATCTCTTCGTTCTTCTTCACTCTGTTGTAGAGCTCCTCCACCTATTCTTGAGCCTTTCGAGTTGAAAGGATTCTGGAATCAAAGGTGAAGTTATATATATGGGAAATATCCCCAGGATATGAGCTTGGAAAAGCTTTGAACATATGTTTGAAATGAGAACGACGATGACAAGAATCTCGACGGTAGAGGTAGCGAGCGCTAAGCGACCAAACAGCGATTCAGGGAAGTCACCCCCAAGTAAGATTCCACCAATGCCTTTATTCAATTGAATACCCTGCACTATCGCATGGCAAAGGACATCCAGAGGTGTAAGGCTATCGTATTCGGGATATGGCGATGTGTACTTTGCTCGGCCGCCCGCCTCGCCTGCTGTACTTCCTCATCCTTCCATTTTAAAGTATAGTAATGGTGAGATATAAAATTAGTGAAGTACGTAATCTGTCAAGCTTGTTAACAGTGAAATGTGAAAACATGTAGAAATAGTAAGTTGTAATAATAGTAAAGTATGAAAAAGGTGAAAAATTAGGATAGTGACGTACAGAACGACTAAGATATAGAAATTGTGAAACATGGGAATAGCAAGGTACTAGACATAGTGAGGTATAAAATAAGAATCCTGTAAAGCATAAGGCAAGTGAGATGTAATAGAAGTGAGGTATAAACGAAGTGAGTTAGAAAAAATGAGATGTGGAGATAGTGAGATATGGAGAAGTGAAACATAGAATAGTGAGTTATATACATATTATACATTAATCAGTACATAATCAGCGTAAGCTACCCGTGGGCGGTCAATTCTAAAGTGCGTAGTAAAGAAATGCTTGCCCTTACTAAAAGCAGGATAAAACAATAATAAACACCTTCTCTCTCCTGGCTATATATCTCCTATAGCACAGACCGTTAGTAGAGCGTATGAGGATTCTGTGGAACCTATCGGTACATATATAAGGAACTCAGGATAGAGGTAAACCTGGGTGCCCTAGCCTGAACGCTCTACCCGTTCTATAGAACTAGAGATGTATACGGGCTGCAAGGTATGGCAATGTACATAATAGTAAGCGCATACGATGAAATTGGCGGACATTTTGATCTGCTGTCGAAATCTCTTGCACTTTCGAAAGATTTTCGTACTGTTTCTCATTCTTTTCTTATATTACATGGTCCCTATTTGAACGTATCGGGAAGGATCTTCATTCCCTTCCAAAGCTACCATTCATACCCTGCAGGAAGATTTTAAAATGATCACAGACAACTTGTACATTTGCTCTTCTTGAGTTGGCTGTGTTGCGTAGATAGCTGTATCTATAAAGCAGATCAATTTCCATCAATTATCTCTGAAACTCGCTACCCGCTTTCTCGCTTTCAACTCAGCTCCCATTGCTAATCTATGTACTTCTCTCTACTTCTCTAGATTCACATCAACTTTATAAACATTCTAGGAAAGCTATGATTAAATATAAGCAGACCAGTAAAGTACCTTTCTTTGTGTCTTTTGTTTAAGGATAATTGAAGACAAGTGTATTTTCTAAGGGCAAGTCTAAAGCGCTGGTATGAAGAATGGCAGTAGTGAGACCAATACTCTATAACGTTCTAACCCCCTTATTCCCATCAAGTAGTTCCCAGCGGTAGTACCACAGCAACCAAGACATAATATACACCCACAGACAAAACCCCCTTATCCCACCATCACCATATCAGCAACCCCTCCAAAGATAAAAAAAAATAAAAAAATAAAAAATAAACATCAACCCACCAGCAACACAACTCCCAAAACAAAAACAACGAAAAAAAAAAACCTAAAACCACCCGTCACCCTTATCAGTACCCCCGTCCCATCAACACCCCAGTCCCTCCCCTCTCACTAAGCGAGCCACCCATCACCCCTCCACCGACCCAAAGATAAGGAACCGACTACGACTACAGTATAACTCAGCCTCATGTATCTCCTCAACAAACCCGGTCCCAGTAGGAACTTATCTACGTACCGCGACACACAAGCTCCTATACGAAGTCCTGTACCGTAGATCCGGGGGCGGGAAGTGGATCGAAGGGGAGGATCCTTGTCTGCGGCGCCCTGGCGGTGCTGTCATGAATGGTCACGGGGACTCAGATANAGGGGGGAGGGGGGGATTTGATTGGGAGAGAATGGGATGTGGCACTGTGATACGTTGAAGGAGCTGGTGTATGTACATACTTGTACGAGTAGCGTCTCAGCATTAATGGTGAAGAGATTCGCGGGACAGCCGCTTGAGCATGCTTGGCGAGAGCTACGGTATCAACGTCATTGGATCAGCGGGTTGACACTGATAAACAGGGGGACGAATGGGAATGTTTTGTTTAGCGAGGAGGAGATAAGCATGAGGAGTGGAAGTCACATGGAAGGAGAGATAAGATTAGGGGTTTGTATTGTATCTATAGTGATAGAGAGATATATGTTTTTAATTAGGGCTTTGGTATACATTTGACAAGAGAAGAAATAGAAAGCTAGACTAGTGCAAAGTCGGCGATAAATTAGAAAAGCAGGTGGTCTTTTTTTCCACAGAGATCCACCGGGATATCGCTCCCCCCACAACACCAACTCCATGCGTAACAGAACAGAAAAAAAAGAATCCAATCCATGATAGCTATCCAAAAGAAGAAAAAAAAAGAATTTGTTCAAAAATGAGTAAAGAAATGTTCGTTTCAATCTGGCGAGATTCCTTAGTATGGTTGTTGCTCGCGCCTCTTCTCCTTCATCTCATTCTCAGCAGCGACACCATGACGGTCTCCACCAATTCCGGTGTAAGCAGGAGAATCGGGCACTGGAGATTGACCGTTGATCATCTCACTGTGCTGTGGGATTCCATGGCGTTCGCTTGGGTTGACGTTGCTTTCAGTTCTCTCTGGCTCATCCTTGGCTGGAGTCCAAGCGAGGTAATCTCTTCGAACCTCAACATAATCGTAGGCGAATTCTCCGAGTTGATCATCGTCCATACCGAGGAGTTCAGCCTCTTCGGATGCGCGGAGGTGAAGGCCGGGAATGAAGTTGATGGCGTACGCGAGAAATGCGGAGACGACGAAGGAGTATCCGACGCAGGCGACAATGTAAGCGACTTGGATGTAAAGTTGCTTGTAGTTTTGGTTCAACCAGCCACCATTGATGACACCATTGCTGACACCGTCGAGCCCAATAATATAATCAGCCCCGAAAAGAGCATTGAAAATAAGACCAATTATACCGGCGATAGCGTGCTCAGCGAGGACATCCATACTATCATCAATTCGAATCCAGAACTTGACTATTAATATGTTAGTAAAATTTTGCATCATACACAGTACTACTCATTGACATACTCTTGGTGGAAAAATTGCAAACAAGACCAGCAACAACTCCGAGAATGATGGATGCCCAAGGAGGAATGAAACCAGACGCTGGAGTGGCAGCTACGAGCCCGGAAATAGTTCCTGAGCACCATCCAACCATAGACCATTTCCTCGCGAGACGATAATCGAGAAGACACCAAGTGATGGCGCCAAACATGGCAGTCAAGCACTATTGAGGTATCAGTACATTTGGTAGGCCAAAACATAATGGGAAGTGCTTACAGAGTTCCAGCAGGCCATGACAGCACGGAGATTAGCTCCAAAAGCAGATCCTCCATTGAATCCCAACCATCCGAACCAAAGGAGAATTGTACCAAGTGTGATGAGAGAAACGTTGTGTGGTCTAAAGTTCAACATCATTTTTTCTTGGCGTCTTCCGAGGACCATTGAATATGCAAGGGCAGAGAAACCAGAGCAAATTTCGACAGGGCCACCTCCAGCATAATCGAGAACACCGTACTTGAAGGCCCATCCATTGACGTTCCACACCCAACATGCAATTGGACAGTAGACTATAGTTGCCCAGCAGAATGTGAAAACCATGGCAGGAATTAGACGACCTCGCTCAGCAACGGCACCCATAACAATTGCGGCTGTAACAGCAGCGAATTGCATCTGGATAGTAGGTTAGCAATACTTTCTTTGACCCCTCGCCATTCAAAAAGCCTACCTGATAGAAGGAGTATAAAAGTTCCGGGATAAGTGGGGATCCTGGCGAAGGAGTTCCCAATGTCCCTAACAAACCAAAATGTTTGAGATTTCCAATGAATCCATTTGTGGCCGAGGAACTAAACGCAAGAGAATAACCCCAAAAGTACCATTGAAACGTCATTATAGAAAAGGAGCCCATACACGCCCAGATCATGGACAGTGCAGACTTGCGTCGTGCGAGGCCTGAGTATAGAAAGCCCAGGCCCGGCACCATAATCAAGACCATACATGCTGATATCAAAATATATGCTTGATCACCGGGGGAATACCATTGATTCAAATTCGTCGTTGCTATAGTTTTTCATGAGTCAGTTTTGGTGCATTTTTTCAGCCGGTTGCATGTTTCTCAATGTCATGTGCAGAGAAGCAAAGGTGTCAATCCATACCTGAGTCCCCGCCGGTGGTTCCTGTGCCATTGTATACGGTTGGCGCTCCCGTCCAGGCGTAATTGGGGACGTACGACATCGTGAAGGTGTTTTCCCCGGTTCAGTCAAGAACCTCGTTCCAAAGGGGAAGGGGAATGTAGATAAGGGTGGGGTCGGCCACTAGAAGCTCGTTGTTGCGATGACGTTGCACGATCGGACCAAAAGACAATTTGGAGTTGAACAAAGAGACACAATCGCGGATTGTGAAATCTCAATCAACACAAAGAATAATGGGAGCGCTGCAAGAGGAGGTCCCGAGATATGGATTGGACGGGGGATGGGATGACTTTAAACGACGAGCACAAGCGATGGGTGTCTGGTTTAGTTTCAGTTAGTCCTTAAGGTTCGGTCCACAACACAACTCACAATGCGAACCCTGAGCCCACTGGGGGATGGATATCTCTTTAGTACTCGTTGCAGATCAGCCAATTCCTGGGCAATTGGGCAAGCCAGCTAGCTACAGTAGGTGGAGTGACCTAGCCGGGCGTGGTGGCGTGGAGGTTCTGATCCACTTACAATACCGACCCACGCAAAGCCAAGAAGTGGAATCCCCGGGAAGAGGAAGACTTCACACTTCTGAAGACGGAGGTGTACAGTCTTCGGTATTGAAAAAAGAAGCATGCACCGCGTCTTTTTTCATCCTCCAGACACGCAAAAAAGGGTTGAGATGACCCTTCCGAAGCAGGAGAGCCCCCGGCCCTGGGCCCAGGATAGATGGCTACGAGATAATCCTTTGTAGAACGTCATGGGTGCGTCCCAGCTGTTGTCTATCTGCTCCGCGGTACGCTCACCCGCTTCCTACTTCCTAGTACCTACTCACTAGGCTTCCCTGCCTTTGCCGAGTCGACGTGGGATGACCCGGATGAGATCAGTAAAAGCTACGAAGTTACTTCCAAGTAAGTAGTGGGCACTGGGCAGCCTCATTTGCTGCTTTGGAAACCTTCCTAAACCCGGAAAAGGGTAGGGCTCAGAAACAATGCGTGCCATATGTGGTTCTTTAAGCCATCTGTGCTGCTGTGCTGCTGTGCATGCCAAAACCTGGTGGGTAACAAGTTGAGGGGGCCTAGCCTACTTCCAAGTAGAATCATTCAATTTGCTACCAGCCTACCACTACCACTCAGCTGGTGACAGTATGCTGATGGGCCAAGTGTGGCTGGAACTGATACCAAGTATCAGTATCAGTGGAGTCTTTCTGGTGTCGTGACACAACTATTGAGGTCTGGAGAAATGCTGCTACTGGCTCCGGGGCCAGAGCTTGGACTCTAATATCAACATACACATAAATATGTGGAATTTCACACGCGATGCACCCGAAATGGCCGCCCTCTGGAGCTTCTCTCTTTTTCCACCGATGTCGGCAAATATCACAAGTTGCATCGCTGTACAGTACTGTACCAGTAGGGACCGTTACAGACCTTCGGACGACTTGCATCTCTGCAAGACCGAGCACATAACGCCGAAAAGACTGGAAAAGTTTTTCTTCAGATCATTCCTCGAACCCAAAGCATGACATATTTCTTCTACAGGAAGCGAGAGCGGCGACAGGGCTGAGGTATTGCATGGTGGGGGGAACACAAAAAATATAAGCCGGAGAGTGCATCCAATTGCCGTCTCTCAGGTAAAGCACTCAAGCAATTCTTCCTTCTTTCAATTTCCAAGTGTGGGGTACATATAGGACAAGGTACACGGAAACTTTTCGTTTCATTTCGCCATCTAATGCCATACCAAATGTTTCCTTCATGAGACATAACGTGTCGAATCATGATGAACACCCCAACAACTCCACGGAGTAGGATACTTTTCGACTGAGTTCAGTGCTCGTACCAAAGTCGATACCAATTACTAATGCCTACTGATTGGTGCTCGTGCTCATGCTAAGGCACGTAGCGAAAGTAGGTCAGGCGTTGCCGACATTGCCAGGAAGACCGGCACTTCAAACGTCTGTACTGTAACAAAGTCTACTTCAAAGTATATTTGTACTGTACGGAGTAGAGTACGGCAATAAGGCAACAAAACACTAGTGCTTCCTACGGTACCTTTAGTCTACCTTTCCGGTGTCGCTACTGCTAGGCGTATGAGAAGGAATGTGGTTATTTCCACTTGGACGACTTCGGAATATCAGGTAGAGTATCCAGTACTAGGTCAACCCTCATTCGATGTTGAGGGATTTGTCCGATCCCCCCTTCCCCTCCCCTTCCCTCCGACCCGGTGCTCTCATGGGCTAACCAAATTTTCCAGCCGCATCTCGATTCTCAAATCTATCGAGGGTGCGTGGTCAGCCAAATGGTCAAGCGTGTGAAGTGAAAATGAACAATCCTTTCGATTCGACATCGCACCCAGCGCCGCGAGAGGTCAGAGATAAGAGTTCACAAATCGCCTAAGTGACTAAGTCTGGCTGATGCTAAATGGAGAATAGTCTTATCAGTCGTCCAGGACAGCCAATGGGGGAGGCCGAATGAATTCCATTGGCCCTCGCCCCTGACCAAAACCCTTGGCTTTGTAGTGGATTTACGCCAAGGTTCAAGCCACTAAAATTTGCGGTTTTGGGCTCCAACCGAGCGGGAAGTGACATTATTGGAAGTCTTCCAGGAACCCTTCCCTTCCATTCACTTTTCTTTTCTCCGAGCCGCCCGACCCAGTACCGCCTCGGAACACCTCGGATGAAATTCGCATCGGGACCCTCATCGGACATTCTCAGTCACGTGTGCGCCAACACATCCCGCCCGGCGCCCGTCCACCCCGCCTGCACACTAGGGCTTCAGGCACAACAAGCCTACTTTATATCAGATACCTCATACTCGTACTGCCACCTGCCTCCTCAACTGCCATCTCAGAACTAATTAAGTCACACAGTACTGGGTATTGGGTACCGGGTACTGGGTTCTACATGGTCCCAATACCAGCCCTGTATGACCACGCTTTTCTCACATAAAAAGTTGCCACGCGACCGAAGAAGCACAACTGCAACCATAGGCCTAGGCTACTAGGATCAGATAGCAGCGTGCCTTTGCCAGATACGAAGCCACCGAATCTAAGTGACTTCATTCCAAGCTTCTTAGCACTTGACCCTATCTCTTTAAGTCCAAGGCCAATAAGAACAGCACTCCCGCACCGCAAATATACCGGAAAAGCAAAATCAACAGGACGGCCTCTCCGTGTCTCTTCCTATTAGAATATCAAGTCGCTCATCAACTGATGGAATATTTGATTCACCAGATGTTGAGATTAGCCAGGGAGAAAAATTGCAATCAAAAGAACAACTCGGAAATTGCCAGACAACGGATTTCCCTGGATAGGAGACAAAACATCACGCCGTCGATGTTTATTGAAAAGAATTATTGACACACGCTCTATTTGCTTCGAGCGGTCATTCCAAAACTCATTGGTAGGTACCGCATTTAGCTGGGTGACGAGATCATCCACGATCTCATAGATCTTTGGACGTTCCTTTAGGATCAAGTGCCTATCCAGATTCCCAGTCTGTCTGGACACTTGATGCGTCACCAGCAAAGAATCGCGTGAAAGAAAGCCGCGAAAGATTAAAATATTGTGTTTGAAAAAACAGAGCGAATGTTTTGGTTGCCCCCTTGGGGCATCCTAATTGAGGAACCCGAAACCCTGAGGTCAATTTATGCAACGCTGAGATATCAATCGGTTCCAATTGGGACTCTATTGCCAGGAGCGAAAAGGGAAGAGAAACAAAAGAGAAGCCCGAAGGCGTTGCGAGCCTAAGGTTCAATCACGAGGCTGTAACCAGCCTCGTCTCAACGAACTTGACAGCCTCCCCCCAGCCTCATATTCTCAGAGCCTTGACGTTTGTGCGCCAATTTCAGTAGAGTGTTGGGCTTTCCCTGGCTTTTAGTATTGAAGAGTCTGGCTCTGGCAGATCTTTCGTGGCCCCCGCGGCTGTGAGCGCAGCGTGTATCCTGCCACGCGGAAATTGCTTGTGAGGATACAGATGCTAACCGACCCAGCCCCCAAACAAAAGCTTACCCCTTAAATAGCCGAAAGGCCACAACAAAACAACATCATGGATAACCAAACGCAGGAAGAAGTTGGAAAAATGCAGGATGAAGAGTAAGTTAAAATCACTTGGTAGTTTTGTAGTAGTCTATCAATGGGTTGGTCTTTCACGGTTAGGCGGCACTTTGCCTAATTTGGAAGCACGTGGCTTTATTTCCCTTTCCCTTTCCCTCTCCCAGGCCTCCTCCAGCTTTGAACCAAAACAACCCTCCAACTGCGTAATACAGACCACCTTCCTCGAAGCTATCTGCTCATACAATACCAGGGCCATGTTTCCTCCTAAGCGCAACTTCAAAGAGGTCGATATTGGCGCGTTCAACCGTCAATATTCCAAAGAACGCGTAAGGCAGCATCTTTCCTTCGAGATCACTGAAAGTTAACATCCTCTAGTTCCCGCCAAAGGATGACTCTCCACCAGAGAGACCGGCTACTGCCAGATGGAGACTGAACTTGTGCGCGCTATCTCAGAGATTCAACGTAAGTTTGGTTTGAGAATCATTGAAGTAATGCTGATATCGATCTCCAAAGCTATACTTTGTGGTTTGCGGAGACGAAATTCATGTCACCACCCCAAAGAATGTTAATCACAAGCTTCCAGGTCAACCAGATGCTCGAATTCCCATTCCACAGACAGTTGGCGAGGGCATGATGGGAGGCCATATTGACCAGGAGCATCCACACTACGCTAATCACATCATTTGTGGAAACTTGGGCTCCGAGGAAATCATTCTCTTGTCTTGCGATGACGGCGACGTTGTCGCGTTCTACACATTTGCCATCTACAACCGAATTAAAGCATTGGGTACAACGCTCGGTGAAAGCCCAGTTCTCGACATCAAGCCGTAAGTTCGTTTTTCCCCTTCCTGCGCAATCATGCTAAGTCTATTATCTAGATTATTTCACTCCAATGTTGGCATCAGCGCATGGGGCTTGGCGATCCACCAGAAATCTCGACTCATTGCAGTCTCTACGAATAATCACGAGGTACAACTCTTCGGCTTTGCTACACGATCGAAGTCTCCGCTGTATGGCGAGGAGGGGGTTTATGTCGAGACACAACTTTCATCTGAACTGTTTGAAGATCTCGGGCCAATCTCACCATTATCAGCGGATGATCAAAGATATAATGGCTATAGATTCGTATATCAAATGGGCCAAAGAGCACACAATATTCCGAGTATCACATTTGTAAGCAACGAGGATGGTGATGCCGAAATGATTCTTGCGTCAGACATTGTTGGTCACTTGGTAAGCTTTCAGTCTATGTTCCCCTCTACACGAAACGGTTCTAACTATTCCTAGTGGCAAGTCAAGCTATGGGGAACTCGAAGACAGGACCGCGCCGAGCTTCTCTCAGGTACTGGTCCCTATGATGGCGAATGGTAAGTTATCAATTCCTTTTCCTACACAATCGAATCGTTGCTGATCTTCCAGGGGCTGGTGCGTTCTGGCTTTGCCCATCGATTCCTTTAAATGTGAGCAGACCCCACTGAAGGCCTTCGGGATCGTTGATATAGTCAACGCGGTGACGTTCATGGGCGACGACCAACGAGTATTTGTATACGTCAACGAGAGCGCATTCAGAATCATCGACCAAACCACCGGAATCCGTAGGAATGTCCCAGGAATGTTTCAGGTAGAGAAGTTACCAGCAGACGACTCTGATACCGAACATGATCATGATGAGGACGAAACGACCATGCCCATCCGTAGTCCTACCCCCTACCCGTCTTCAAGAATCGAGGAAATAGGTTTCAAAGTAAAGGAAGACGACCTAAATCGCAAAAACGAGATCTTCCGCTACATGGTCAACGTCCTCCCTTCAGGAATCAGCGAAGACGGATCCCTCGCAGCCTTCATCCAAGACGCAAAACTCCGGATCCACGGCGAACCCCTCCAACTTCCCAAGACCGACGCCCAACTCAAGGAGCCAGACCACACACCGGAGGGCCTGGAGGCCTCCAAAAAGAGACTCCCATCCGGCTGCGCAATCCTCCGCACCTACAACCGCGCCATCGAACTCATCCCCCCCGTCTCCGGCATCCCCAACACCATCTTCACCTCCGTCCTCCAGCAGCCCCTCGGTCCCCGGCCGCCTCGTCCCGCGCACCTGGAGCGCAGCCACCGGCTCAACATGTACGCCTTCATCCCGGAGCTGAGCCTCGTCGTCGTGGCCAGCCAGGCGGGCGAGGCGGTCGTCATCTC
>LT855425.1:1179465-1207466 GCA_900184765.1 Hymenoscyphus fraxineus | reverse complement strand
GGGGGTGGGGGTTCTCTGGTTTTTTTTTGTTTGAGTTTTAGATACCCTTGAGTTAGGGGGTTTTTAATGGAATGATAATTGGGTTCGTGAATTTCGGGTTTCTAAGAATGGTAATAAATATTATGCGTAAGTCTTCCTATTATCTCTCTTTCTACGAAATTATTTAAAAGGGTTTAAACAATAGTATTATTCTATAAAATACAAGATAAAAGAAAAGTATTACTTCCTAAGATAAACTTTTATTTTCTTTCAAGTTGATTATCTTTTCTATATTCTCTAAACTAAGTTAGCTAATAAAAATATTTCAAAAGTTATTAAATAGAATTTAAATCAATACTATCTTATATCTATAAAAGTATTCGCGTAAGTTACTAGAACGTATTTTCTATCCCTAGTTAGTTGGAATAATATCTTATATAAACTTAAAATAAGTTAATTAATATAATTTAATCTTTTTATTAGATAACTTAATCTTTTCTTCTTTAAATGAGTTAGAATTATCGGTTTTTGCGAGTAGAGATACTTGTTATTATAAGTACTCTCGGCTCTATTATCTAGTACTACAAGTAGTAGTATATTCTATAAAAGGCTCTAGTTCCATTCCGAACGCTTCTACTACCTTTCCCCATTGCCGTCAAGATGCCGAGAGCATCTTAACAGGTGGGGACGACATCCCTAGCTCCCCCTTACTTAACACGGTTCCTACTCTATAGAACAAGCTAGCTATATAGGATATAGTCGGATGATTTCTATATAAGAACGTCTTTAGTATAAACATATTCGTATATCTAGTAGAAACCGAGCTATATACTCTCTAGTACAAGTTCGCGAAAATACTTCCGGTTCTATAAGAGTTCTTAGTAGTTCTAGCGCTTAAAAACTAGTTTAGTAACGTTTACAATTATAATTTTATTATATATATATTACTCCTCTTCTGTAAATTAGTAGTTAATATAGTAGTAATATAATAGTACGCTAGATTATATACTCCTTATAAAAAATACTTAAAACGCCTCTACTTATATAGGTCCCTCTTTTAGTCTCGAGAGGGGTTATTAGAATAAATAAACTAGGCTATAGCCTCTTTAGTAAGATAGAGTACTCTCGCTCGGTGTTCGAATAGTAGTAGGTATAGGTTTACTCTCTTACTTACGCCGAGCTCCTATAGAGAGACTCTATCTTAAAGTCGGGACCCTCTAGAAAGGACCTTCGCCGATCTACGAACGTAACCTATAGAATTTAAGACTATACGTACTAAGGCGAAAACATTAAAACGACATCCGATCTTAAAGACTAGATTATTATTCTATAAGTCTAGGTTCTTAATACTATACACCTTGTCCTATAAGGTAATAGTAAATTTACTATATAGTAATCTAGGGAAGTCGCTCTTAAATACCCTACTATCGGGGAGATTTATAGCGGCCCGTACCTTTCTACGGTCGTTTAACTAGATATCTATAGCCTATTAACTATAATAAGATCGTATAGTTTCGATAGACGAGATAATAATAGTACGCGCGGTGTCTTTATCGTTACTACTAAGAATTTCGTAGAGAACGCCGTTACTATCCCGAAGGTCGCTAACTACCTACTTTCTTATAATGTCTATAGAAAGCCTGACGGGTGTCCTCGTAATATACGAGAGGACGTAAGTAGTCTGAAAATTTTCGAATCTCTAATACCGTTTGTAAGATATATCCGGGAGGACATAGAAGTAAGAATGGTTAGTTAATATCTACCGTTCCAAACATTGACCGTAGACGCATGTAGGATATGCACGGAATTGCCAGCGTTACGTTACGCCTAATTCGTTTTTCTCCGATCGAGTGGTTGCCGCACTCTTGGAAGCAGGTACTTGTATTAGCGTTCACAACTTAGTAACTTTCGTAGGCGACTTCACATGAAAGCCACCGCCGTGACAGGATCCCTTGTTTTTTGAACTTTTGATAGGGGGTAACTGAATCATACGAGAAGTCTATGTCGTACCCTTCTAGGCTTAAGAAAGATCGTATTAAGCTCGGATTTGCATTCCCATCCCTGATTAACCTAAGAGTCTTGTTATAGGAGGCTTCTGAACTTCTGAAGCTATGGTAGAGGACGATAATTATGTTATATAGGAGGACGAAAGCATGAGGGATGATGATAGTGTATAGTAGTAAGAGAGAGTAAGGGAGGACGGATTTGTAAGGTACTTAGAGCCTGAAAGAGAGAGCTCGAGTGAGGCCTTGGGAGATGATTAGATCTACTGGCTTCTTTACGGACTCCCACCTTAGCTTTCGTGTAAGTACAGGTGAGAAATCACAAGATAAATACCTATCCTGATTAGTTGATTTAAATAGACTAGCTTAAAACGTAGAGCTCTAGAAGTCCTTCTAGATACTATTATACCGGTTCGCGAAACCATTTCTATTATTGCTAGGAAAGGTGTAATTATTATGTGTTACCCGGGAGAAATGCGAGATCGTAAATAACTAGCTTCATAGGTCTGAGAACCGTATATACTTAGACCAGAAGCTGGCTTGGGTCGACAGTGAAAGAGATCTAATATCCCTGTTGAGAAAAGATGTAGTCGTGTAGAATTAATGTAAGGGGAAAAAGACTTATGGATACCTTCTACCACCCCTCCAGCTATTCTCTCTGCAACTGACAACTTATTATTGGCAGCAGATTTCGACGCTTGGTATTCTTGTTTGAAAACTGTCTTTATCCTCCACACTTTTTCGCTTAGGCAACTTTCTTGACAGTGTCTCCTTCAGCGCAGCGTTTCGATACAACAGAACAACATTCTTAACGTTTGTAGTATAAGGCTCTATGGGCAGCCATTAAGTATTCAACGCCTGTATCATGGCGTACTATCGGCTCAAAAAGGCCACTATGCGGCCGCAGGAGAAGCATCCCCATTTGAATTCCTTCTTGGGATTATAAAGAAACGAGGTCCCTGATACCCTTGTCCGCCGTTATTCGACTCCGTTCGAATCTTTCACGAGATGGCAATGAGAGCATGGCTGTTTACTCGCAGCCTCCTGCCCTCCTGTATTTCGCAAATGGAGAATGAGAGCCTCCAAAATCTTCCATTGAGCGGTGAACCGATCATCTCGGTACTGATCAGAAAGAATTTCAGAACCATATTGATCGAACTCCCCGTGTTCAATCATGAACTTGAGCGTTTCCAAGAAGCGAGGGTGCTTTAGCTTTCTAGCGCCTTGTGTTTGTAAAAGATACGACACAATCGACTGCCCAGCAGTTGGGAGCTCAGCGTGATGTTCCAAAATAAACTTGATCCCGTCAACTGGATGCAAGCCCCTATCCCGCCACCAGACGGCACGATTGGAGTCCAGGTAATGTGAAAGTGGTGTAGTCTTGCCGTGTATGAAGTGACTGTACACACAAAGTGTATTGATATCACCCCCCAAGTCGAGGCACCGCTGCAACATGTCGATAGACATGGCCATTCTATATACTGCTGCGAAAACGGGAATATTAAGTGCATCCCGGTAATGATAGATGGTATCCTCTCTCAAATCGATACTAGCATCTTGCTGGACGACAAGGTCAAAAGTCGGTATATCGCCCCTAAATATTGCTTGATACAACTTATTTCTCAGAATTCTGTTCGCCAGTGCTGGAGATATCAAGCTACTTTCAAGACAGTAGCGAAGGTTATCAGGCCAGCCTCTACCATTAAATGCTGGCGTGGACAGATTCTTGAAGAATTTGTGCTGGCTCCCATGTCCGGCTTTTGCAAAATGGCGGAACGAGGTATCGTCGTCACCAAGATAATCAAAAAATATCCTTCTCTCATACCTACCTGCCTTTTGGAACCTTCGCACCGAGTTCCAACAAGAGCTCAAACGCATCTGTAGACTTTTCCTTGGCCGCGACCGCGAAGAGAAGAGTTGAATTAGGACTCCAACCAAGTGACGGATGTGGACTCCCGCCGTGTCCACTGAAGGTATCGATACTTGCCCCGTAACTGACAAGCAAGCGGATAATATGGGTCTTTCCATTCTGGATCGCCCAATGCATCGCAACGTCACGCTGAGATTCTTGTTCGTAGAGAGCTGGCTCAATGCGCTGACGCAAGTACTTGCTGCATCGCAAGAGTGCCGTTTGTTCCGCCAGGTTCAAATCCTGGAGAATGAGGTCGAGTAGTTCGTTGGCGAGTGTTTCAATGGAAGACAGCATGTTTTTAAAACAGGTTCGTTGTCTTGGTGAAGGGTTTTGAGGGCATGGGGAGGTTGGAGCAGTTCAAGAAAGGTCGTGAAGACGATGAATTTCCGGTTATATTCGCTTTTTCAATGGGCAGAAATTGTGAGTGAAGAAGCTGACAATAGTCAAGAAAAGAGAACGGGTACTGATTATAGCGCTCTTTTCAGCTTTCATAACCGTGTATTTTTGCGGAGGTCTCCCCGGGTGACTCAATCCCAGGATCTGATAACACTTCCACACTCAAAAGTGAACGCGTGCACTCTATCGTAGAACCTCCACCTAGACCTATGAATCACACCGGCGCAACTGAAACCTATGGCAAAGGCCACGAGAGTGGAAATGTTGCTTGACCTATCCTATACTGGACAGTAGACGAAGCATACCCACTTCCCGTGCACTGATTCCTAGCCTTCCCCTTGGGAACTGGACCTCTTTTTCAAGCAAAGAGACCAGCAACCTCCTTCCTACTCAGCCCATTCTTCGCCGAATGCGCGCAGTATAGTGCTGACGTCTCACCAGCATGCAAAAAACCTTAACAGCCCCACAAGTTTGTGTCCCCAAGAGACACCATCAAAACGACAGTATGGGTAACACATCTATTCATAAAAGTCTATCATAAAACCGCTGCCCCGCCAGTAGGGCTAATCGGCGTATCCTCATCCTCTGTATTCCTACTCAACAGCCCCCTCGCCTCCCCCTCTCCCTCCTCTCTCGTCAACCCCGTACTTAATCCCAACCCGCCCCCATCCATCGCAGCGGTTTTTCTTGTCTCCTCCGCCCCGTTTAACACATACCAAACATCCTTCTTAGTCAGTAGTCCCTGCAAAACACCACGATCCGAGTAAAGGACATATCGTAAACCAAGTTTCTGGAAGTAATTCGCCGTTAGAAGGAGATTGGAGCGTGATGGGAGGGTGAGTGGTGTTTGGTCCATCCAAGGTCTGAGATCGAGGGTGGTTCGTGGATCGGCGAGTGGCTGGTGGGAGAAGAAGGCTTCGGTTTCTGGAGGAAGGGAACGTGGTGCTTGAGTGGAGGAGCGGAGGTTGTATTCTAATTCTGCTCTGGAGATGTAGCCCAAAAGAATAGCTTCTCGTGGATCAGAGATGACTGGGAATCCGCGGTGGGCATGGGTCGCGAGGATACTGGTCAGAGATTGGATAGTGTGTCCGGTAGCAGTAAGGACAACAAGATCTTCGATTCTAGTCATAACTTGGGAGACTGGAATATCGGGAATAACTGTTTCCTCACTATTTTCGAGAAATGGGTATTCGTTGAAGTGGATCCAGGATTCGTAGATTCCTCTTTTCCCAAAAGCATCTCCTACCCATTTACTAAACATGACTGCGATCATGATTGGTAGTACGTAAGTGAGTGCCCCGGTAAGTTCAAACATGATTACAACGATCGAAACTGTCATTCTGGTAACTCCGCCGAGTGCAGCGGCAGCACCAATGATGGCATATGTCCCAGGGGTGACACAAGGAATATCAGGTTCGCAAGAAGCAAATGGGAAGAACGTTGGGTGATTCTGAACCCAGATCTCCATGACTATCCCCACAGCTCGTCCCATGAGAGCTCCTACCGCCATGGAAGGCAAAATAATCCCCGCTGGTATTTTAAGCCCAAATGTGACGGAAGCCAGAAAGAAACCGAGAATGGCCCCAAACACTAGCAAGACTATGGTCCCGGCTGATGCTGCCCCTGTTTGACAAAGCCCAAATTGATCATCGACAACTTTTGAGCATTCGGCAAGGAGAGAATAGACAAGCTCCGAAGCTTGAGCTCTCATGTAAAAGTTGGGATAGTTGATAAGGGCCGTCAGTACTGCTACAATCGCGACTTGAGTAAGAGGTCCAGGCAACCACGTGTTGGCTTTTTTCCACTCGGCTACTTTCATATTCAATTTGATGAATAGCCCGCCGTAAACGCCCTGAAACAAGTTAGATGGATTCATTACAAGTGTCAAAACAGCTTACCCCGAGGATGCCCAACAACGCGAAAGGGACCATCTCAAACCCGTGCCAACCCGTACTGTACGTTACTTGGTATAGCACAAGTTTGCCGCTTCTGAACGGATCGAAGCCTTGCAAAGTTACTGCAGCGGTCATTGCGCATACGAAACTTTGCCACATTGTTTTGTCGGGAAAGTAGTATGACAGTTGCTATTGAAATGTTAGTGTAACGAATGGCTTCTTCTCATGTATTATGACTGACTTCAAGACTGAATAGAACTCCTCCAATGGGAGAACCAAATGCAACCGATATTCCTGCGGCGGCAGCAGCAGAAAGGACCTCACGTTTTCTTGCTAGTGGATTGTCAGAAGTTTTGCGAAAACGATAGAGCAGATATAGCCGTACCTTCGTTCCCGTTGATATTCCCAAATAATTTCATGAAAAGGTTCGCGCAGCAGCATGCCACGTGCACCAGAGGCCCTTCTTTCCCGAGCCACATGCCCGATGCGACAGCCAGACACTATTACAGTCAGCGATGTGAAGGCGCCTAAGGGTGTTGTCTGTATATACCAGCCCAAGTGACTTTATTATCAAAGTCCATGTTCCCATAAATCGCCGAATGACAAAGCCTCCTAATACAGTTTTGATTTCTGGAATTCCACTATGTTTTGCATAAGGAGCGTATTCTATGACCAAAATACTTGCAGAAATCCCAAAGACCACCTTAAAACCACTCAAGTAAGCGTGTGTAATTTGATAGAACATGGTAGGATTGGGCACTGTACCGAAAATAGTATAAAAAAGAAATATTCTATAAACCATGACCCTCCAGTAGAAGTGATGTTCAGAGCTTGACTCCAAGAAACCCAATCCCGGCATTGGGTCAGGCCATCATAGCCATAACAACAGAAGTACTTGTTGAGATAAAAACGCCCTCCATCCACACCAGCAGAACAATACCCTGTTTTCAAATCTGCTAACCAGTCACTGGCAACGTCTATTGCAGCGGCAAAAACACCAGCTGCTAATCCAGTCAAAATCAGAACAATCCAAATTTGACTGGCATCCAAGGCCTGTTGTAGATATCCTAATATACCTGTGGCACTCGAGTATAGAACCCGCAGACGTTGTCTTTCCTTCGTGTATTCAAAAATCCAATCAATGGCCGTCATGTCCTCATACCCAACTCTGCGACCTGGCCCTTCGGCATACCAGTCCAACCCTCCGTCTTTGTTGTTCGTATTATTTGTGCTATCAAAGTCTCCATTCTCTATGCCCGAGGCCAAATGCCCACCGTTATTCAGATTCGTCCCCCCCGTAGGAGAAGGTATTGCCAGTCTTGATGCGCTCGCATTGCCTGTAAAGGCAGACAAGAAACGCAATCCAGAGGGTTGCTTCTGCTTGCGCTTGAAAGACACTGTGTCTACATCATCACCAAATAGGGGATCTTCGGAAAGGAGGACTTGTTCTCGAGAATGACTTGCGATTGGATCGTCATTGTCGCTGTCGTCTTCAACTGTAGGATTGGGAATGCTTGGAGGACTCTGGCTCGAGGATGCGCTACCGTGAGACTCTGGCGGAAAGTAGCCGTTTGAGGAACTGGCCATACTTCAAGTTTTGGGCAATTCCAGTGGCATATTCTTTGCTTGAAAGGTCTTGTTCTGGATTGAATGTTATGTTGTTTCTTGATGTCCTGTCGCAGTCCATCGCCCCAAGGCTGAAATGGCAGGGGTCGGTAGAATGTCGGTAGAACCTTGGTGTAAAGCATGTCAACCCAAATGATTCTTCCCAGAAAAGAGGCTGCCACTTAAGTTCACGACATCAAGAGCATCATTTTGAGTCCACTTTTTCGTGATAACTAATGACCTTTAGTTTTCAACATGTCTGGTGATCCCAAAGGAGAAAATCCAATAGCTGAAGCAACGGGCTTGACAGATCCTGCAGCCACGTTTGAGAAATTGAAAGAACTTCTCAAGACTAAAAATGATACCTCAAGATTCGTTGGTCTTGCACTTCTCAAGAGCGTCCTTGATAATGGACAGTTAGTCAAGGACGCAGATCGAATGCATATATTATGGGAGACACTTTCGCCAAAATTTCTTGACCGTCTCCTACGAGCTCAAGAAAACGACAAAGTTAGCAACGCTGAAGCAAAAGATATGGTTGATCTGGCAGTGGCCATTCTTCATACATTTGCCAACTTGTTACCAGAGAACGACCTCAAAGAGAAGAGGCTGACGGCGAGGATAGGTCCACTGACCAAAGCATTGGTGCAAAGGTAATTGCGACTTTCCCTGTCGAAATCAAAGTTAACATCAAAGCAGTTCACCAGAAACAACTGAGCTGATTCTTAAAACCCTCCTCACTATAGTGGCGCACTCAGAAGGGGCTATTAGATTCCTCTCTGTAGATGACTTTTCACCCCTCACAGAAATTGCAACCCAATATCGCTTAGTACTTGACATCTTCACTTACAGCTGGATGAATGCTTCAGTCGTCAACAATGAAATCACAACAGTTCGTGCAAGTATTGACAAAATTATTCCCGCCCTCCTTGTTGTCTTCAAACAGACAGACGCAGTCACACTGATTCAATCACTGGGTAGCTTCTTTCCCAAACTGGAGCCCAAGGTAAGTCAAGTACGTGCATACACTCCTCCAAATAGCAATCTGACTTTTATCAGGCTCTCAATCCAAATCCAGCATGGCTCACTGCTTTGATCTCTACTTTGCGAAAGCTGGTGTCTAGAAAGCCTACTTCGGCTGGACGAGCTGCTTATACGTGTCTCGCTGCTGCATTACTCCAGGCATATCCAGCGCAATGCCCAATCTTGCTATTCAAAAATGATGTCTCAGATACTGCTGAGAGCAAACCTTTCTCATACCTCCTTATTGATCTGCTCCTCATAGACTTACGCGCATCCTTCCCTTCATTACTTGCTCAGCTCAACAGTACAGAGTACACTTTTACATCTCAACGCCTAGCGGCCGCCTTCGACATTCTCTCTAGCTTCATAGGTTTCCTTGTTCGAAGCCTTGATGACGAAGGGGATGGCATTCCAGCTTTCAGTATGCCACCGGATCTTTTACTGAAATTAAGAAAGGACATTGCCGAAACTACTTCGCTTACGATCGAGTACCTTCGTGATAGATGGGATTCATCTTTTGCAGGAGCGTCGGGCTTGCACCCATCAGCGCGTACTGGAACTGCGGCTACCTCCGAAGGTACGCGACTCACTCTGACATGGGAATCTATGAAAGACAATGTCATGACAGATCCACTGATTTTGGCTGGTATCAGAGCGTTGTCAATTTGGATCCGCGAGGACGAGAACGAAAACTTACGGAATGAGAGTAGTGGCCTCATGGACATGTTCATGGAACTCTACAAGGAAAGCAACAAAAATACCGTGGATTTCCGCTATCCGATCTTGCTTGCATTGGAAGTCATCGCACTTTCCGACAACGGGGTTCAGGGGTTTCTAGAGCAGAGTGGTTGGGAGATACTCGCCAAAGACCTTCAATCCATTTTCCAGTCAATGCTAGGGTCCCATACGCCAAGTGACTCCTTGGGTATCTCAGAAGCCTCCCGAGGTCTCCAAATCGTTCGTGTATTACTCGCCGTTTTGGATAATCCCACGACATCATTCCCACAAGAGGAGTGGTTAGCCGCAATCCCTATGACGGCCTCCATAAAGCCAACCAGGAGTGCAAATCCAATCATTCTGGAACTTCAAATCGCTGCTCTTCAACTATCTACTGCGCTTCTCACGAAGGTAGCGGGGGGAACGCAGAAGAGGTATGTTACTAGTATTCCGGCTTTATCGGGACTCGTGAGCCAGTTGAGACCGCTTGTGAAAGGGGGAGATTCGGGAGAGGTTGCGGAGTTGATGGAGCTTTTGGAAGACGTTTCTTTGGAACTGGAGAATTTGCCGAGGGTGAAGTGAATTTTGTGGTTAGTGATAGTAATTTGAGCTCTTTTTTGCAATACGTATGAGATGTTGGTAATTGCTTCTTGTGGGTTTGTATTCGGGGTTCTCTTGTATAACGGTTGAATAGTTTGTGTCACATGTATGAACTCCTGCTACTGTCTCCCGTATATCCCAACCCTAGGAATAAATCCATTATCAATTGAATTTTGGGATGACACAGCTACCCCAGGTTTGAGAAATCTGGGTTCTTAGTGAAGATAGAAGAGATTTGATCGGCTGTCTGTAGGGTATACAATTCAAGTAGATGATTTGAGTAGTGGCATCTACTCAGCTTAACTCGAGTAGCGATAATTGCTATTTAATGTAAGTCTTCAAGTGCTATCGCTTTACGAATATTAAGTGAATACTCGGTATGAGTAATAGCACGTGTAAGGTAGCCTTCAGGGCTTAACCCTAGTACCTTGGCACGGCTATATAATAGCAGACACCTACAACCTTTACTCGGTGTGTACATTTTAATAGTTAATATAATACTATTCTATTTGTATTAATACTTTATCTAGACTCTCTATTAGAGTTAAACTAACACTAATCAGTAAGCGCGTATAGATTAGACAACTCTATATAATACAAGTATTATATACTACTAGCGTAGTACCGTTATTATATCCTAAGCTATTAAGAGTATAATCTTATTTTCGAAGAGATACCTTAATAGGTTAAGGCGAATCTCTAGAACAAGTATTAATATTATACTATTATAACTAGGCACTTCTTAGTATTTACCTAGTATACGATCTATTATTAAGTATTTCCTAGTATTTACTTAATTTATAGCCCTCTATATCTCTTAAAACTAGTCGTAATACTAGTACTAAGGCTTCTTTAAAACCTTTAAAAACACTATTAAAATAATACTAAATTCACCCTAGAGTTACCCCTTAATAAACTACTAGTATATACTAGAAATTATAACTCTAGATATATATTTATCGTCTATTCGTCACGTTACAAAAGAAGGCTTATTATTGATATCTTGTATTACTAGCTGGCTTCAAATGCTGTAACTTCTCCCACATTATGGACCAATCAGAAGGCTCTATTTGGTAGATATAAAGAAGTATTAGCATCCTAGGCCTCGCTACCTGTAAAGGTATATATCTAACTATAGCAAGAGTATCTCGAGGGGTATAAGGGCGGGTTAAAAGAACCTAGAATCGTGCGATAAGACGATAAATTATGGTGTTATTAATGTAGGAGTTTACTTAAATGTAAGATATTTATTTTACCGAGTTGCTTAGTAAGTACTCCCTCATTTATAATAAACTACTGCTATTTATTGTTTATTCGTTACGTTATAAAAGAAGGCTTATTATTAATATCTTGTATTACTAGCTGGCTTTAAATGCTATAACTTCTCCTATATTATAGACTAATTAGAAGGCTCTATTTAGTAGATATAAAGAAGTATTAGTATCCTAAGCCGTCTTTAAGAGACGAAAAGAACTAGCTACAATAAGATAAAACAATAATAAGCTAGGAGAAAGAGAATAACAAATTATCCTTGTAAAAAACAACGGCTTAATTACTAGCGGTTTTATAAACTAAGCGTAAAATAACCCTTAAAAGCGCTAGAGGACTATCTGCCTAGCCGTTGAATATTAGAGTCTAAAATACCTAAATCCGAGGCTCTTTAAGTAGTACCGCGACGAGGGCTGTGACTTGTATATCTTATATAATTTGGCGTACTAATTTAGCGAAGGCGCCCTTATAAGGTATTAACGTAAAAGTCTCTTATAAAAGGACCTTGTTTCGTACAAAAGAGTAGTGATTTTAGGGGTTAAGGATCCTAGTTAAAAAGTTATAATAGTGCTATAATAGGGTATATATTGTCCCGGGTTTGTTCTACTACTATTTTAATACTAGAGTAATCTATATTACTTTTGCTTAATCGTAAGAATATAGTAGTATATTCGTTCCGCGGACCAAATACCATATCACGTCTTTATAGCTTAGATGTCTGGAAAGCCTATTTATTCCGTAGGTCGAATTCGGAATATGTAATTTCACCTATACAAAGGAATGCCGTAAATGCTAGTTTTATAGCTACCTCGAAATTTAGGCAATTATACTATCTAGGAGGTAGCGCTAGCGGTTTATGTAGATTAGATGTAATAGATCGAATCTAGGTATATAAAAGAGGTTCGGCTTTATAAGTTTATTATAGACCTTAAAAGGCTCGAATACTAGCTAAAACTCGACGTAGAATTAGATCGTCGAATATTTAAAGAGGATATTAATACTCTATATAATAGGAGCGAATCGCCAATAGACTAACTTATATCGAATTTACTTGTAGCTATCCTATTATTAATAGTCCTTAATGCCTCCTAACCGCCCTAGTAGATGCCTAGTCTAACAAGGCTTGAATTATAGCTGGCCAGGCTAGCTATAGTCTCTTAGCTTAGAAAGTCTCAAAAGAGTAGATATAGGAGTTATAAACCTTACGCGTATTAGTAGAAAGACCTAGGTATATAAACTTAGCAGTGAGATTCGAAAAACTAGGTATAAAATTAAGGTATTTAATTAGAGGTTCTAATTTAACAAAGGATACTAATTAGCTATTATTTCATCTAAGTTTCTTAAGAAAGCGTCCGCGAGGATATTTGTAGGACTAGGTATTCTCTCGGCAAGTATTTTAACGTTATATTATACTGCCATATAGAGAATTACACGGAGTAGTTTATTTTAGTATAGGCACTTTAGGTATTATTTAACTATACCGAATAACGCGGTAGTACTATCTATATAAACTACTACTATCTTGCCTAACTACTAAGATCCCTAATTTTCGAAAGAAGCTTGTATAGCCTTAATTTTAAAGATGTTAATATTAAATTCCTTATTAATTTGTAGGAGGGGTAATTAAAGATAGTATTATTTCGTTATATTACGTACGTAGTATCTCTAGTTAATTCTTAGTATATCTACTTCCACCTAAAAGGTACCTAGACCTTGTATCGAAGCGTCGTAGAATAAGTAGATATATTATTGTTCTAAATCGAAGAAAGTTTAACTATTAAATTATAGTAGTATCCTATTCTACCATATAAAATCCGCCTTAACCTCCGGGGAGAGCCGCCGGCGACCTTTTACGTAATCTGGTTATATATATATAAAGGTCTAAAAGTTTCTATAAAACACCTATCCTAATTGTACTACCCTAGTATAAAATAATAGGAGGCCTATAATCGATTCGAGTTCTTTTCGAGTAATACTATTTCGAGATATAAATATTATAGTTTATTCCTTAATTCGAGAGAGTTTATCTAGTAGTATTAACGCTATAAAAGTATTCGTATCTACCATATAGCCTAGAACCTCTATAATTATACCCTATTTATTTTTAAGGTTATTAATTAGTATTCCTAGAGTAGCTGTTAAATCCTCGAATTCTTTATTTTATATTTCTACAAATTTTATAGAGGCGTCTTTTTATGTAAATATAGCGAATTCGTTATTTAAATAATACCCGAAAAAGTACTACTTTAAGTATAATTTTATAATCTATTCTAAGGCCTCTATAAATAGGTTAAATATAAAAGGAGCTATTACTAATCTAAAAGGAAGAACTGTATGAATATATTTAATCCCTTTCTACTGAAATCCTAGTATCTATTATATATATAGAGCTATAGAGACTATTTTGAAAGTATTTAACATATCGCGCTTAAAGATTATATAGCCTCGGCCTACCGAACGTACTAAATCTAGAACCTCCTTAAACTCGATATATTATAAATAAGTGTATTTGTTTAGTATATATAAATTAACAGAGTTTCCCTTAGGAAAGGATAAGTAATAGATTTATTATCGATTACTATTTAGCTTTGGTTTTAGTACAAATTTAAGTAGTAACGCTATAAAAGGTTTGTCTTTTATAGGGTCTACTATCTATACTAGGCTACTTTATAAATCCTTCTCGATTTTAGATAATAATAATTTAGGGAATTTATATATAGATAATAAATTTAAAGATATTTAATAGATCTCTAGTCCTTTATAACTAATAAGAGTATTATATTCTAGTATTTAATTGATTATAGATGAAAAAACTAGGTTAGGATATTAGTATAAAAGCTAATTCCACGCTAAGCGATTTAGGGGGGACGGCGAGTTACGTAAAGGAGGCTTTAATAAATCGACGATTTAGAAAGGTATTTATATATTTGTAGAAGGAGGTATAGGCGAATATATATAAGATAGTAAAAATTAGTATAATAACTTAAAATTATTTATAACAGGCTATACTACTATCTAACCTTGTTCTCCTATACTAATACTTTAACCCTTTTTCTCCTCCTTCTCCTTCTTAGCGCTCTTTCCACCACTACTACTACTACTTTTATCTGCCGTACCTTGTCTATAGCTTAGATAAATACGAAGGTAGGACTTGTCCGAATAACTATTACCCTTGGTCTCCTTGTAATACAATTGTAAAGATATATCCTTATTAGAGGCGTTGCCTTTTCGTCCTAGTCCTAAACCTCCTCCTCCTCTACCGACAGCTATATTACGCCTTATACAACAATACTAGTTAATCTACATTTCAAGAATATCTTAATTTTTAAGGCCTCAAAGGCTACTACGGCTAATAACTCTTTTATACTAAAATAAAGCTAGGTAGCTAACCTCTGTCTAAATCTAAATATCCGCTAATCTTATTATAGTATTATTATAGTTACTAAATTACAATAGAAGGTATACCTATAGAAACAATAGCGAAAACAACTATATAGCGTATATAGAGTAGGTATTAAAATAATAGGCCTATTTTTACGGATTTATACTATATAGCTTAATCGACTTCTTCTCCTTTATATCCTAGGTCTTTAATTCTCGATTAAACAATATATTATCCTTGTCTTAAAATAATAGAGCTCCGGAGTCTAACAGGTATAAATCGGCTACTTTAAAAGTACCTTTTACTATTTAAAGGATATATTTTTAATACTCCAGAGGTAGACGATCTATAACTTATATTATAGAAGGGGGTAACGCACTGTTATTACTACTTATTTATCTAATATCTAATGATTAGATTAGGAGCGCTAGTTATAAGAAAGACGGGAGGCCTAATAAATTACCTTGTCCTATACTAGTTAATTAGCTATATATATATACATTTTACTAAGGAGGACCTATGTTTTAGGCTAGAGCCGGGGCCGCTAAGTAGGGATTACTATATTACTATAAAGGGTTAGGGGCCGGGCCTACCTAATTTTAGTATAGAGCCGCCGGTTGTATTTGTTTGCCTAAGGTACTACTTATTATAGCCCTATATACAATTAGGTTACTATATACGTCGACCCCTTGTCTCTCGTATAGATTAACGTATCTATAACCGTATAGTTAAGGTTAAACCCTTAGTTATACTATATTAGGACGTAGCTAGTTAAAACTAAAAGCTCCTAGTATAGGAGTATATCCTTATTAAGTATATTCTTATAGAATAATACTATTACGTTAGTTATTATTAGGGTAAAACCCTCGACGAGTTACTAGACGTTTAATATTCTAGCGTTTAAGTTCCTACCTAACCTTCTACCTTTACTTAGGGGTTGCTATACTAGACCTTTAACCCTGTTAACGATTAGTACCTATAGTATTATTAGTAGTATCTTTAGTATCTTTAGTATTAAACTAGGCTTATAGCTCTACCCTTACTACCTCCCTTACTTGTTTAGCCCTTAGTTCATATCTACTAATCGGGGTACGTTAATTTTATATATCTCTTATTACCCTTACAAACGCCTTATTACTAGCTTTTATTACTCTTCCTTTACNCCGCTTTAGACTTTTAAGCTAACTTTCTTAGAGGTATTATTACTTATTATTAATTAATTATCTTTTTAAAAGAACCTAGAATCGTATAATAAGACAATAAATTGTAGTATTGTTAATATAGGAGTTTACTCGAATGTAGGATATTTATCCCACCGAGTTACTTAGTAAGCACTCCCTTATTTACAATAAACCACTACTATATAATTAGGTACGCCGGCTCTTATATAAATAACACTACTACTTTACACCTAGTACACTTAGTACTTTCTACTATCCTACTACTATACTAGAGGTAGATCTCTAGGATTTTAATTTATAGTAGGAAATATATATACTTTAACAAATATATTAGATAAAGATATTAGCGCTCTAAGTATAGGAGACCCTTCTAGTAAGGATAACTTTCCTAACTACCCTAACGTAGTTCTAGATAGTATAATACTATTTATATATATTAATAAGAAGGTAGATAAGTATTTAGTAGGAGATATAAAGGATAAGGAATTATATAATATCTTCTTTAATAACTTTAAGCTATAGGATTATAAGAAGTTTTAACAAGTTACGAATCCTACCCTAGGTAAGTTATATAGTACCTTAAGATACTATAGTATATAGATTAAGAAGAATTATTAAACAAGTATAATCTAATTACTTCTAGATATACTTAATAGAGGATATACTATACTATAGAATTATAACAAGATATTAAGAATCTATTCTAATCTAAAGATAAGATCTATACTATTTGATTACTATATAATAAATAAACCTAAATTAAGAGCTTAAGACTATACTCGATAAAATCTACTACCTCTATCCCCTTCGCCTAGTAAAGTGCCTAGTAGTTTTATTATAAAACTATATATACTAACAAGGAAACGCTCTATAGGAGGTTTCTTAAGTTATACTTTTATTAAAAAGCCTATAAAGGATTCGCCGATTTTACTAGGCTCTAGTAAGAATACTATAAGAGACCTACTAGTACTACCTATTTTACTACCTATTAACCTAAAACCTATTAGTATAAATACTACTAGAGAACCTTTTATACTACTATCTCTAGAAGTAAATCTAATAAATATTTATAACTATACTAACTATACTTTTAAGAGTACTACTCTAAAGTATATTATACTAGATAGAAAGTCTACCTAAGATACCTAGTAATTTAAAGGACTACTACTACTCCCTCTACTAGTTATATTACTAGATCTATAAGTAGTATCTTATTAATAACTAGTTCCTTTAGTATATTAACCCTAATACTTTAATACAAATCCGATTTAACTACTACTACCTTTAGTAGCTACTACGGATAGATTAGTACTTTAGGTACTAATAAAGTTATATATATTAAATATAAAATATAGTAGATCTTTAGATATATTTATATATAAATTAGACATCTTTTATAATATAGTAGAATATTATAGTATTAAGGAGGATAGTCTTTTAAAAGTATTTCTAATTATACTAAAAGGAGACGCTTCTAACTACTACTACTAATAACTCTCTAGACGTCTATATCTTACTTTTATAGATACTATATAAGCTATCTAGGATTACTTTAAGGATAGTAATTATAAGAGATATATCTAGGATAAGTAGAATAAGTATACCCTTAAATATATTAAGGCCGAATACTCTTAAAAGTTTACTTTAAAGTATTTTGAGATCTTACTTAGTAAAATATATAAGCTATAATATAGACTAAGTAGACTACTTTAAGGTAAGGAGAACTTTTATAATAATATCTTTTATACTACTTATAATAACCCTAAATACTCTATAGTTATTATAAATACTCTAACTATAATTAGTTCTTTAATTTCGTTAATATAATCCTCTATTATATAATACGAATATATTAATAGTACCGCCTATAGGGATATAGATTAAGCTAAAGCTACGTATATTATAAAATCTATAGTACTAGCTTCTAAGGGATTAAAAGTACTAAAGACCTTTAATATAAACCCTACTAAGACTCTATAAACCCTCTATATAGATTATATATATTATAAGGCTACTACTACTAACTTTTAGAATATATATAATAAGAAGTATTATATTTATAAGAAGGTTAGTTATTAGTTTACTAATTACTTTAAATCTAAGTAAAAGATAGTAAAGGATAAGTAGTAGAATTAATATAAGAGAAAGTATACTAGGGATAATAAGAAGAATATTAACTATAATAGTTAATACTATATCTTTATTATAAGCGTTAAAGAAACAGAAGACGAATATCGAGCTACTAAGACTCTATTTATTATAAGCTATAATTCGTCGTTTAATAATAATAATATATTATTATAATTGTTAGATTCGGATAATAATAAACTAGTATAGATAGGCTTAATAGAGAGTTATAATATAACAGAATTACTTAATAATAGGAACGCTAAGTAGCTTATTAACTACTTAAATAACGCTTCTTACCTATACTAAATAGGCTTTAAGTCTATAGAACTACCGAAAGTACTATTAACTAGTAAGAAGTTAACTCTGAACAAGCGCTAGGGACCTAAGTACTTTTATAGTATATTAATTAATATAGGAGCCGTAATATATAACTCTATAGAATACAATTAATATAAGGCGTATAACGCTATCTATACGTTACTACTTAAGCTAAGTATAATTACTATTTAATTTAGTATTAGAAAGTCTACTATAATAGGCGTTATAATAATAGATACCCCTCTCGAATAAATCGATTTTAACGTCTTTAAAATTAAACTATTATTTATATTATACTTGTAGAAGTTAGATAAATATAAGGTAAGATTTAATAACTTATTAAACTTTATAATATACTATAATAATATAAAGATTCCTATTATATAATAATTAGAATACCCTTTTATAATATAGGAATAAGCTCTATATAACTTTCTAGAATAATACCTAAGAGTACTAATAAAGACTAAATTATATTAACTTTATAAGCGATTTAGCTACCTATCTATCCCTCGATTATAGCGAGTTTTAGAATAAGCTAGCTATAAGGTTAATTTAGATATACTTATAAAATTAATAAAGTACTATAAGTACTATTAAAAATACGAATAATTACTATATAAATTCTACTTTACCTTAAAGGAGAATAAGGACTTTAACTATATTATTTATATAAATATCTTCTTTATTTCGAATAAGCTAATCCTTTATATAATTAACAAAGCTATAGGTTAGAATATTATATATTAGTTAAAAAATATATTAGTAAAACATACCTAGGAGATAATAAGTAAATATTAGATTTATATACTCCTAGGACTTATAGATATACTTGTTACTAACGTAGGTAAAAACTTTATATCTAAGGAGTTTACCTTATATATAAATACCCTTAGTATTAAAGTTAAAGCTATACCTATTAAAGTATATAATTTAATTAGACTAATTAAACAGTACTATAGCCTACTTCGATAAGCCTATAACATATTAATTAAGGAGATCCCGGACCTACCTAAGGACGTTATACTACAAATAATAGTAAAAGCCTTAAATAATACTATTAGACCTAATAGACTTATACTAACTCTATTAGTTTTCGGGGTATATCTAAAGATAATAGACTATAAAATACTATTAACTATAGTCGTATAACGTTCTATTATACTTATAAAGGTAATAATAGAGGTACGTAAGATTAAGGTAAGATAACAAGTTAATAAGGTACTTAATACTAGAAATAGACCTATAAATATAGTTAAGGATTTACTTCTTAGCTTAGAGGTTTAGGTTTAGCGTAAATATAATAAGTAGTAAGGACTATATATCCTATAAGGATAAGATAATAAGGATATAATTATTAAGATTAATAATAAACCTATTAAGTTTTAATCTATAGTTATTAAACCTAGATATATAGATTAAGATACTACTAAACTTAACGACCCTTCTATTAAGCCTAGTAATATTATAGAATATCCTAAGGATTATAAACCTAACGATGATTTAGATTAGCTATAAGGAGACCTACTACTATAAAAGTATAGCTATAGAAGACTACGAAAGGCTATAGTTATTTATTATATAGAGGTATATTTAGAGGACAAAGGTACCGAATACTCTATATTTTTTATATAGGACAGGGAGGTTTATCTTATATTTAATAGTAAATATTAGTTTAATAACTCCTATTAGGCTAAGATAGATAAACTAACTAATAATAGAGTATTTAAGGTAGTAACCTTTAATTAATTACTTAAAGATACTTATATATTTAGTTCTCGATTTATTAATACTATTAAAAACAAGGGTACTTTAAAAGTATTTAAGAAGTCTTAACTTATAGTAAAGGCTTTTAATAATAATAGAAAGAAGTTAGTTCTAACGTAATTACTAATAATTTAGCGTATTAGTATACGAGTTATAGTAGTAATTACTACTACTATAGGCTCTTAAGTTAAGCTCTAGTTATATAATATAGTTTAGATATATACTTAGTCTATTATTGTTACAGTACAAGACTCTTGTCTCTACTACCTGGCCTACTATCTCGGATACCTAGCATTCTAGCGGCTTCCACTCGGTCAGGGTCGTCTTATAAGACTCCCATGCTCCCCTAGCTAGCTTCTCTCTGTATTCCAGCTTATCCATTCCACATTGTACCTTCGTCTTCTAACAATTATAAAGCTTAACCGCCTATTTTTTATATAAGGACTAAAGGGTATTCTAAAGTAGGAGAACCTATACTTTAAGATTATTAAACCGTTATATAGTATTCCTAAATTAGGAAACTACTAGTATAATATATATCTTAAATACTATATAAAGAAGCTTAATATAAAGTAATCTATATATAATTTCTACTTCTTATATGTTAATAAAGGAGATAAGAGAGTATTATATAAAGGAGACTTATAGGGTATTTTAAGTCTTTAAACTAATAATACTTTACTCCTAGGTAATATAGTATTTGTAAATAAGGAAAAGATTAAATCTATAGTATTTAAATCTAAACTAATTAAGGAGTTAAGTATTAATAAATAATTAAAGTTTAATAGTATAAAGATTACTCTTAGTACTAATAAGTTAATTACGATTACTTATAATTATAGTAAACGAGTATAATTAGTTAGTAATAAGAAGAGTAATTTAATAAGCGCTTAGGGAGTTATATATAAGGATTATACTATAAAAGACTAATACGTTACTTAGCGAGCTCTAGGTGTATATATAGTAATAGTATACTAGCCCGAAGCCGCCTTTAATTTAAATATCGTAATATAAATAATAATACCTAGTAAATAAGATATTAACGTATTAAATAAGAGACTCTAGTAGTTAAAGGATAATTTAAATCGAGGACTTAAATACGTTCCTTTAGATAAGGATTTGCTTAAGCTTATACTATTTATTAACACTTCTTTTACGAACCTAATAGACTTAAGTTTATAGATTAGATAGGTTTTATACTTAGCGGATAAGAATAATAATACTAATATTTTATACTAGAGTTCTATAAAGTATAAACAAATTACTAGAAGTGTACTTACTTCTGAATTATATACTTTAAGCGAAGGTTTCGATATTACCGGAGTAATTAAATTAACGATTAAGGCTATTCTTAGATAAGGTATTAAGCTTACTATTTATATAGATTTAAAGTTAATTTATAAATACCTTATAAAACTTAGTACTACTAAAGAGAAGCGCCTTATAATTAACGTTATAGCTTTATAATAAGTATACGAATAACAAGAGATCTATAATATTATATAGATTAAGGGAGATTTAAATCCTACTAATACTATAACGAAATTAAAGCCCTACTAGGCGCTTACAAAATTAATTAATACGAATAAGATTAATATTATAATTAAGGAATAGGTTAAACGTAATAATAAGGATAATAGATCTAATAATAGTAAAGACGAATAAGCGAAAAATAGAGCCTTCTAATTAGACAAGAGATACAATAAAATAGGATAGATTTTTATTTAGGTAATAGTTATTAGTACCAAGTATTTACTTCTCTTTTTAAAAGTAAATCCAGTATTACTTTACAAATATTAAGTAAATACTCGGTATAAGTAATAGTATGTGTAAGGTAGCCTTCAGGGCTTAACCCTAGTACCTTGGTACAGCTATATAATAGCGGATACCTATAACCTTTACTCGGTGTATACATTTTAATAGTTAATATAATACTATTCCATTTACATCAACACTTTGTCTAGACTCTCTATTAGAGTTAAACCAACAAGTGCTAAACTAAATTAACTATTATTCAGATGACGTGGAAGAGATCGATCTGGGTCCCTGTAGCGCGACTGGTACGGAACGGACATGGGCCGATCGAGCATGTAATATTTATAATTTCAAATTCTAATATTTGTTTACTTTAGATTTACCTAATTTTCACGACCAACTTACGTAAAACACACGTAAGGCCTTACTGTTATACCCTTACTGTTACACCCTCACGGTCGTACCCTCGTTGTCGTACCCTTACTGTCGCACCCTAGGCGGAGCAAGTGCAAGGCGACCTTTCTTACTCCTGGGTTATACCGGACGAAGTAGGTACTATTATATCCTAACTATTACGTAAACTAGTCTTATTATTATTATTTATTGTTGCTGCTATTATTATTATAAATAATATAAGGTAGAAAGGAAGGTAGACTACTATCGCGAGTAGACGTGAGAGTTTCGTATTTTCGCTTACAGGAGCCTTTCCTAAANTTAAATGGTGATATACTTATAGGAGAATAAGTAGGTAAGGATGCGACAGTCAGCTTCTCTGATAGCAAAGGCCGTACAAGTTTGTGTCCGTTCCGTAGACTGGGGTGCTCCGGTCAGCCGGTCCGATGGGGCCGACTCCCTTTATAAGTCAACTATCCTGTGCTACGAGTATTCTGTAGAAAAAAAGAAAATCTATAATTAATTGTTTTATATTTATAGGTAGAGTAGCCGTAGTAATACTATCATTATAGAAATACTCTAAACGATCTTTCTTAGTAAAATTCTTTTTAAAAAAACAACTAAATTAGTATTCAGATAAGATAAACCTACAGTCACCTACTACTTAACTTAACTCAAGTACCAATCGAGTATAATTGAGTAGGCAATTAGTTTGTGCATAGGCAAGTTGGCAGTGGTTTTCCATTTCATCACCAAAAGATGTTCTTGTTAATCATACTGTCTAATATGCGGAGATTATTGACGTCCACAACTGACAGCTGGCAGTATGCAGTATACAGTATGCAGTCTATGGTTACATTACATCGGAATTCCTGGGCACGCCCAAGGCAACCTCGATCCCCACCTCAGCTTCTCTTCTGCTCACATCGAGACATCCATATCAAAACGAAGACCAACTGAAGACCTTTCGTCCTATTATAAGACAATTGAGGGTTGATCATGTCGGAATTATCTCCTGATGCCCCGCACTCGTCTCAAGCTCCCGATACTGTTGCCCTCGAGGTGGCTCCTAACGACCCCAACGAAATTCCCGGACCCCCAGGAGATGTTGTTAAGCTTTCAAGCTTATGCAAAGACTGTCAGACGCTTTTTGGGAACTTGGTACATGAGGACACTGAACAGACTTATGATCAGGAATATGATTTAGAAAATTCGATTTCTCTCGGCTGCCGACTTTGTAAATCGTTTTGGGGAAATAGATACACGCCAGAACGTACATATAAGAGAACATTGTTCCCAGCTATTCTTCATGGTAACTGGAGGGTTCAGCTTCCTAACAATGGCGACTATAAATTGCCCACAGTTGTTGCTCTTGTAAGAGAGCGTGAGTCCTAACTACCTGTATTCGAAGATAGGCTATCTAACAAAAAGCGTGCAGAGAACCTATGGTCTTCAACTCACAATATTTTGGCGGCCATGGACTCGGAAGAAAATTTTGTCCTTGTCAAACGGTGGCTTGATACGTGTGTCAAAACACATTCTTGCTCAGTTAGCCCCACTGCATGCAAACTTCCAACCCGGCTTCTCTACTTGGACCCTTCCAATGACCAGGTTCGGCTTATCATTACGGATACCGATTCGGAAATCGCGGAATACTTAACACTGAGTCATTGCTGGGGCTCTGCTAGTGCTAGTGATATGCCAAAGTTGCAAAAGCATAATATCCAGCAATTGATGCAGCAGATTCCATTTAAATGGTTATCTGAAACCTTTCAAGACTCTATACTTGTTACCAAACGACTTGGTTTTCGTTATCTATGGATTGATGCCTTGTGTATAATACAGGATAGCCTAGATGATGTAGGCTACTGTCTTTCGTACATGCTAAATCTTTTTGAAAATAACATGGCAGATAATTATTAATGGACACTTTGCTAACCAATTTCTTTGCAGTGGCTAAGAGAGTCCATCACAATGTGTGACGTATATCGGGGGTCAACACTGAATATTGCGGCAACTGCCTCAAAAGATGGTCATGGAGGCTGCTTCAGGTCCAGGGCACCTGGTCGGCAACCCAAGCTACTCAGACTTGAAATCGGAGAATCAATCTTCGACCTTTTCGAACAATATACCTGGGACAATGAAGTGGAGAGAGCGCCACTCTCGCAAAGAGGATGGGTTTTGCAGGAGAGATTACTTGCCCCCCGCACTCTACACTTCGGAGACACTCAAATCTTCTGGGAGTGTCGAGAGTTGCATGCCTGTGAAATTCAGCCACACGGATCTGAAGCGCTCTATAGATCTGATCCTTACCTTTTGGTGGCCTCGCTTATCAAAGGTGGTTTTTCCGACATTGACTTTTGGGAGAACACAGTAAAGAGATACTCGCAAACTTCCCTTACCAAGGAGAGCGACAAACTCCCTGCTATATCGGGAATAGCGAAACTTGTTCAATCCCATACGAATGACCGATATCTCTGTGGTCTATGGAGAAAAGATATTGAGAAACAACTTCTTTGGCACATAGCTGGACATAACAAAGCTGATACTTATCGGCCACATATTTACAGAGCTCCAAGTTGGTCATGGGCTTCGCTTAATGGTCCGACAGTTTTTTATTATTGCAGAGCTGTGAAATGTATAAAATTTGCTGTTACTGATGTCAGTATCGTGCCTTCTGGCTTGGACGAATTTTCAGGCATTGAATTTGGATCACTTCGTGTGCGCTGCGAATCTCTGCGAATCTGCCAAAATGTGGGGTTGATGAATGATGACAGATATGATTTCGATACCATTCTCACATCACTCAAGTTGACTTTATATTTGCTCGCTGCTGGCGAGGCTTATGGGGATTTAGTGTACCTAATACTTCAAACAGTCGACCAAGCCAAAGGTAATTATCAGAGAATAGGAATATTTCGGGAACTGATCAGAACTCCGTATGTGCAAGAGCACTCGGCAGTTTTGGACGAGTCAGCATATGAATCCATTGATCGCTCTAAAGGCGAAGGGCTGGAGGAATATTTTATCATACTCGTTTGAACTTTAGAATTAGTTTATAACAGCCGAATATCTAAAGTTCCAAGCTCCAAAAACTCTTCTGGCACTTTTTAATATGAGAGGTTCTTTACCATTGCCTTCAATATACAATTCTCCATTTCTTTATCCATGATCTCATACGTCCCTGATTGGGGTTATAACTTTGTGTCCCATTTGCGTTATTTGCCTAATTATGTGCTCGTGGCTTCATTTTACAAGGAGCGCCTTAACACGGTAAAACGAAACGGGCAGAGGATAGATTAGGGCTAACCACTACTTAACGGAATTCGTGTTGGCGTTTGGATTTGCGTGAAGTCGTAGGAGGTTTCCTTCTTCTTCTATTCCCTGTTTTTACTTGCTTAGTAGGGCTTTGTCCTTTCTCTGCTCGTCATGTTTGCTTCTGCTCTCTATTTCCGATGTGGCAACCTGTTTGCTCAACAGTCAATTCAACCAAGCTTGTATAAAAGTCAGCCCTGCGGAAGTAAGACACATCACTCGAAGTGCATGAAAGCACGATCGGTCGAAAATTCCCCCGCATATACAATTTATTGATGAAGCAGGTAAAGAGATTCCAGGGATATTGCATGAGAAGATTCAATCACCAACATCCAGCAACTCTCCTCTTATAATTGGATTGAGGCACCAGCGGGCAAGCCTACAATTGTAATACCTGGCTGCCCGTCTCTTTGGACCCCTCCAATTGGCTCGAAAAGATTACCAAAGGATCAGGGTCGTGTTTACATTGCCCAAAATGCATATCGACACCCAACAAGTCCCCTTGAGCCACTGTTCCGCGCTTTGTACTTCAGCGATCCTTCGTATGACATTCGTCAAATTGATATCGTGACGGACCGTAACAACATTCGTAAACTTCTGTCTTACGTCAAGAGCGGGGTTGAATTGGAAGCCTTCACCTTCAAGATCGAGATGGTGGAAAATACAGCAATCTTTTGCCGAGAAGAGACTCGAACCTATGAGGATATTGGACCACATGACTTCAGAGGATACGGACATGAGTTTGAGAAGGCGTACACCAAGAATGAAATTGAGGAAAGCACAGGTCATCACAGAGTCATATCTTATCGCTTCGGAAACCTCAATATCATGGTTCGCCATGAAACAGATGGGTACACGAAGCCAGATAAACTGGAAAGTCAAGAACAGGTCAACGACGGTCTCTCTAGCATATTCGAATCTCTATCTGTGTCTCCTTCAAAAAGCGTCACCACTATGCTCACAGGATCGGAACTGCGTATCAAAAATGAAGGACATTTAGTCCCGCTTGAATCAACCCTCGAAATCAAAACCCGCGTATCCCACAAGCCTCTCAACTTTAACGACATCGCGCCACAGCTCTGGGTATCTCAAACTCCCCAGCTCGTACGAGCATACCACAACAGAGGAACTTTCAGTGAGGCGAGGGTTGAAAATGTAGCTAGCCAGGTCAAAAAGTGGGAAGAAGATAACCAGAAGGATCTGATGAAGCTGGCGGCGCTGCTTGAGAAAATATCTGGCTTGGTGAGAGGGAGTGGCGGGATTGCTACGGTCAAATATGACGTTATTAGAGATAGCTTGGTGGTTCAGAAGTGTGGGGATGAGACCAAAATGTTGCCAGATGATTTGTATAGCAAGTGGGAAGATGATTGAGAGTCAAAGGATAGCGGTACGGAAGGTGCTGAGACATGAATTGATGGTCTCTTGGCGTTCGGCCAAGACGGGTCCATGGTTTGTTAAGCGAGGATTTAGGGGAAGAATCTTTCGGGTATCAAATTCAATATCTTGCATTATTCCATATACCCATATTATTTATTCACAAAATTCCCTTTTTTTGAAACCTGTGATACAAATGTACTTACCGACCAATAAGACTTCTCACTCCTTTGGAAGTACCAAGACTGTAGTTCCCGCTCCCCATTCTTTGGTAAGAAAATCCTCGACTATGCACTGGAGCTCTTCTTTCCCCTCGATGTGAGAAATCACCCTTACTTACCTCAACCTTTTCGTTAGTTCGTCCGGACGTTAAATTTCTGTCCCAAATAACAAGGAGGCCTACATGGTCCATACGTTTGTATGTTATATTGTGAAAATTCATCAAATAGTGTTCTTGGGAGCTTGATTCAGATCCGCACAAATTCAATGGTCAATTATCTAGAAAGATGCGATATATGTCTTTCCTTCAACCATATCGCTATCGAGTACTTGAGAGAACCCCAAAAACCAGTACGCTGTAATCAGCACCTGGAATGAGTTTCCACCAACCCCTCTTGGCCCACTTGGCTATCTAACAACGCGAATTGTATCCCCACCTGTTGCATTTGCAACAGTGCTATTCACATTACCAGCAGCCGCCGGGTGCTCCTCATAGGGAGGTTCAGGTTGAAATTGGTCGTTTGGCCTGAAAGCGGTCTTGATCTTGCTCCAACCTCTTGTACAAAGATTTCTGATCTTCCTGACTATCTCCTTGGCATTCTTGGCCATGATTTTGGTTTCGTTGTTCTGATATGGTGGTTGGGGGGTTGACTTGTCGAAGTTTATGTTTTAGTTGGGATGTCTTTTGTGATTGGCGAGCTGGGTTTATAGGGATTTGATTGGGTTCTGGAATATTCAAAAAGGGATACTAGAAGCTGCGCGTGGTAG